>JASDQU011440837.1:0-17108 GCA_032191745.1 Picea mariana | reverse complement strand
TAACCAGATGTGGACTTGTGATCAATGCTATCGCCAGCCCAGTCAGAATCAGTAAACCCAATGAGATCTAATGTAGAGTCTTCTTCATAATGAATCCCAAAGGTGATGTTTCCCTATACATATTGAAGGATATGCTTTGTAGCCTTCTAATGTAGCTCATGCATCTCCTTCATGAACCTGGAAACTACGCCAACTACATAGGAGAGGTCTGGTCTGGAGTGTGTGAGATACAACAAGCTCCCCACTAGCTATCTGTACAGTGTGGTGTCAACAAGTGGAGTCTCCCCACCATCCTTAAGTTTGACTCCTGATAGGAAAGGAGTCAGAGCAGACTTGCAGTCTGTCATGTGAAATCTCTCAAGAAGATCTTGTCCATACTTGGCCTAAGATAGTTTGATGCTTGATGCATCCCGACTGATCTCGAGTCCAAGGAAGAAGTGTAGTGGACCCATGTCTGTCATCAAAAATATGTCATGTAGAATCCTCTTGACTACAACAATCGCTGAAGTCGAGCAGTCGGTGATAAACAAATCATCGACATACAAAACTAAAAGTAGAAGTGAATCATCCATCTTGATCAAGTAGATATTCGGGTATGATTTACAACGTACAAATTTTTGTGACAACAGGTAGGAATCCATCTTGGCATACCATTCCCTCAGAGCCTGCTTGAGGCCATAAAGTGACTTCTTTAGTCGACAGACCAAAGATGAGTCCTGCATAAATCCCTGGGGATGCTCCAAAGATCTCCTTAGAGAGATCACCATGAAGAAATGCATTCTTCACATCCATCTGATAGACTTCCCATCCCTTGGTTTCCTCAATGGAAAGTGCCAGTCGTATGGAATCCATCTTCGCTACTGGAGCAAAGGTCTCATCATAGTCAATACCATGAACCTACTGAAATCCTTTGGCAAAAACCCTAGCTTTGTATCTATTGATCTGTCCATCCATTGCACTCTTGGTGTTGTAGACCCATCTACATCTGACAAGTTTCCTCCCAGAAGGAAGGGGAATGAGATCCCAAGTTTGGTTCTCGAGGAGGGAGTTGTACTCCTCCTGCATGGAGGATTCCCAAAAGAGATTTCCAACAACCTCGCCATAAGACTGTGGATCTAAAGACTGAACCAAGAAAAGATGCCTAGAAGGAAATGGTTTAGTGGCAGTGAGTGCAACAGGAGGCTCCTCTAAATCAGATTGAGTCCTCCTTGTATCGGCTGGATCACCAACGAGATCCCCTGCATCCTGAAGAGTAGTCTGTGACCACTTGGGCCTCTGCTTTGGATCTTCAACTGTATATGGATGCTCTGACTCTACATCTGACTATACTAACTCTGAATCTGAGTCACCTGAGTCCTTTGAATAGGAACTCTCATCTGAAGAATGGTCGACATGTGTATTCTGATAATCTCGGACAGGTGGAAGAGTGAAGGTGTCTGCATGTGGCTGCTAAGGTACATGCGAGACACTTTCCTCGAATTGGACACTACGCTCAATGATGAGCCAGTCTGAGGAAATATCAATAAGCCGATATCCCTTCACACCATCAGGGTATCCAAAAAAAATGCACTCAGTTGTCTGTGGATCAAGTGCCTTCCTCTTTTTAGAGGGAATCCGGGCCCATGCACGTGAACCAAAAATGAAAAAGTGGGCCACTTCTGGTTTGAGTCCGCTCCAAGCCTCGTACGGGGTCTTATCCTTGACAGATCTATGAGGATATCTGTTTTGGATGTATGTTGAAAAATTAAGTGCTTTGGCCCATAGTCTCTGTGGTAATGACTTTGCATGCAACATGCAAGATGCCATCTCCTTTAAAGATCTTTTTTCCACTTAACAACTCTGTTTTGTTGTGGAGTATAGGGAACTATGTGCTGCAATTGAATCCCTACCTCATGGAAAATATTGTGGATCTCATGATTCACATACACTCCTCCATTATCAGTTCGGAGGACTTTGATCTTCTTTCCGGACTGTCTCTCAACCAAGGCTTTGAAATCTTTGAGGTGTTGAAATACCTCGGATTTTTCCTGAGAAAGTAGATCCATGTAAAATGTGAGAAATCGTCAACAAAAATGAGAACAAACCTCACTTTTCTGATCGATGGATGTGTAAAAGGACCCATGAGGTCACAATGGATCAGATCTAAAGGTGCAAAATCTCGCTGAGACTTTCCTTTGTCAAATTTTTCTTGAGGGTGTTTCCTGAGAACACATCCCTCACATACTCCCTTGGAGAAATGGATGTATGGTAGACCATCAACTAATCTGTGATTGCTAAGCTGTTGCATGTATCTGAAATTCAAATGTCCAAACCTTTCATGCCATATCCTACTACTTTCATCAACATGAGTAAGCAGTAAAGAAGAATCAGGTTCATTGAATTCAGAAAAAGTATACAATATAGACTGATGATTTACCTCACCGGTAGCAACCATGGAGTTGGTTTTCATGTCGTAGATGTCCATGAAATTTGGTGTGAAGATGCCTTTCTTTCTAGTGCCGAAATTTTTCATCTGATATACGGAGAGAGGGTTCACAGAAAGTTTGGGAACATGCAACACATTCTCGAAGCTTCCGTTGGTGAGTTCAATCCTTCCTTTGCTAGTGACTTCGATAGAAGAGTTGTCCCCCATAAAAATAGGAGGACCTTTGCATGCATCCAAAGAAGAATAGACTGCTTCTGATGCAGCCATGTGATGTGATGCTCCTAAATCAACGATCCAAGCATCGGGAGAGGAGTTGATTGCAATCAAGGCATGGCTAGAATTTCCTTTCTTGGAATTCAGATCTTCTGGCTTCTTCCTCTTTGCACCCTCAGGGATGCAATATCCAAGGTTGTTTTGCTGAAGTATTTGAGAAATCAGATCTATTTGATTTTGCATGCATGTGGATTCTGAATGGCATCCTTTGTGACAGTACATGCATTTCTCTCATTTTCTTTCGTTTTCTCCTTTGGATCCGGAGGCATCGATGAAGGGTTTTGTGTACCCTTCCTTTTTTGGATGTGCATGAGCTTTCCGCTTATCTTTATCTTTAGATTTTTTATATTTGTGGCTTCCATCATGCACAGTCAATGCATGCACCCTTGGGCCTTTGATTGTGCCCATGTTGATGAGCTTGGTTTGCTCTTGTGTCAGGGATTCGATAAAGTCCTCAAGAGAAGGCATCTTCCAGGTGGCTCCATAGGTGAATCTGACAGTATGGAATGTGGATATGAATACATAGAATTCAGGACCAAGCTTGGAGAGAATGGTGAGAACCATTTGTTTCTCCTCCGTTGATTTATCAACCCCGCAAGCTTTGAGTCGCGACAATAAATCCTTGAATTTTGTAAAGAAATCTTGGATATTGTCGAAGATTTTTGGATCCAATGTGAAAATATCCACCTCCAGCATGTGTCCCCTCATCTCATCCTATTTTCCAAATATCCCTTCCAATATTTTCCAGGCTTCATTAGGAGTCTTACAAGAAGATATGTGAAAAAGGAGATCAGGAGAAATAAGACTGCAAATTGTTCTGAGTGCCTCATCCATGCTATTTAAGTACTTGGATTTTTATATGGATGATGTCGGCTCTGTATCTGTATTCATGGTTAACCTGTACAACCCTCTAGATCAGATATGTATGGATATTTTCTCCTTCCATGCAAAATAGTTGTAAGGTGTAAGAATGAATTCTTTTTGGAATTCCATTTCTCTGTTGTCTTCAATATTTTGTAACTACAAAACATTTTGGTGTATCTTTTTCTTAGAAGTACGTCAGCTCTAATACCATGTAAATGTGTTGAACCTGCACATAATAGATCTAGCTAAACAATGATACACACATTTTCAAAGAGAATAGAAGAAAGAAGAAGGAGGAGAGAAAGAATGGAAGAATTATCATTAACCGTTGTGAATAATGAATAATTTACACATGATATACTCTATATAACTCAATGAGTTCGAATTGAGGTGAACCAATGCACCATAGTAGTGTTCTAGAGTGATTTGTACACACACCAACAGTTATAGGAGTGAGCTTCCACCTATTCTAGTCTCTCAGGCAGTTACGGGAGTGAACTGCCACCTAGTTGAGTTAACTAGTCAACTAGTCTTCAGTTAACTGAATGAACAGAGAGTAGTGAGGAGTTAACTCAAGGAATCAAGGATAATGCACCACTTTGGTGATGATACCAAGGCAAGGTCGAATTAGCATGGTGATGATCCCAATGCAACATCTAAACTCAACTCAACTAGTCAAACTGAATTGTCAACTGAAAGAGAATATTCTCCAAGTGGAATATTCTCCCCTAAAATATAGGTGACTGGATAATGACTAATTATGAAAAATAAACAAGGAATAACCTTAGAAAAAATAAATCCTAGGTGTGTGTGAAGTAACTCCAACATAGTAATTGGACCCTTTTTTTCCTTAGAAAGAAAGACATGGAAGATTCCATTGTAATATCGAGTGAAGAAGAGTAGCTAGGAAGCATACGTTATTCTTTTTGTGTTCTAACCCCTAGTAACATTGACCTTCTAAATCATTGTGTTATTTTTTGGAGACACTAAACTTATCTTTATATCCTAAAAATACAACACCCATGCATTATATTCTAATAAGTTGGTGATTCTAAAAATACAACGCCCATGCATTATATTCTAATATTCATCATATTCTAATATGTTGGTGATTCTCGAACCTGTTATGTAGGTTAGAGTTTGAACTTGTATGAAATGTGTATGCATTTCATAACAATCTGCATTTGATAACAAGTATACTATTTATAAAATATATGCTTTATTTATTAATGAAAAAAATAAAAAATGGTTAGAACCCTTAGTTCAATCATTCCCACCATTTCAGGCAATCTTAAAAGGGTATTCAAACAAAACCAAGATGTGATTTTTACTTAGATAATTCAGTGGCTAATATCTTAGCCATTGTTGTGAATCATCACAATTTTGTAATTCTTTTTCCATTCAAGAATTAGTGGACAACAATGTGCCTGTGCAAGGTAAGATGTATTTTACTTCTACTAATATTCCATTAATCAAACATTTCTTTCTCGCAATAAAAATTATTATTGTATTAATGAAAAGAGAAATTATGCATTGACTTAGACAATGAGTGAATCAAGAAAATTTTGAGCAAAATAGTAAGTATAAAAAAAATATGAAATTGATTTTAAAGAAAACTACAATTAAAATTATATTTGTATTTCCCCCATAAGGACTACAATCAATTTATTAGTGTACTAGTTAATAAATCTTCCACATAACATCAACACTTACAAAAAAATCAATTACTTTCTATATTCTCTCTAACCATCAGTAAGTCTACTCCAGGGCCTTCATTTAGTTGTCTATGTTGTAATGGGTTTGTGCTTGGGGGCCATGTTCATTAAAATGAGGGGATTGTACCATTCTTCATAGCTCAACTACCTCATCACGAACTAAAATAAAAGAGTCCATTAGTATGTTTTCTTATCATTGGTGGTGCGATATCTCTAGCATAGTCTCATCTTCCTAGCATTTCATGGCACCTATTTTTCATTGGACCTATCTCAAATATTCCTAAGCCAATCGATTCCCATATATAGAAAGAGAGTCTATCAATCTGTTATGAGTCTATCAAGATGGTTACTACTACTGGGTGTGGATCTACATTTCATTCTAGTGGACACACATCATAGTTATAGTGCATGATAGTAATTATAAAATGTGGCCTTAATCATTAAATAACACCATCTAGGTATTAAGGATAAGATGGCTATTAATCAAGATGGAGTGCTCCTTAGCATCTATTGGAGGTTTCCCCATGCAAGGGTTAGTATAGTGCCCTCTCTCTCTTATGAGTTGGTTGAATAAAGTTATCTTGCATTTCATTGTTACATTTTACTTCTGTTACATTTATGTTTATGAGATATCCTTGGTTCAATGATTATGTGGTAGAGGAAGGATCATCAAATTAAGTGGTATTATAGAGGTGGTTTGGGCATGTGGAAGATTAATTTTTTTTGCAAATTATTTTTGGGTGCTATTTTTCTTTTCTTAGGAAACATATTGCAATCACACCAATTCGATTAGAAAAACTTTTTTGCCCTCTAATTCCAAATTGGGGTTATAATAACAACTATGAGAAATATGAAAGAAGTTGCGGTATCAAAACCATAGTTGAAAAGAAGAGATAAATTAACTATTATCTTACTATATAAATTTATTTTTCCCTTGGAATTAGAATGCACTTGCACTAGTGCCATCATAAGAAAAATTTTAATATCATTTCTAGATTGAGGTCATAATATTAATTCTAGACAATATCGAGGGACATATTCCCTTGAAAATTTGACCTTCCATGTCTATGATTTATTTTTGTCAAAAAAAGAACCATATTCCACCACATGATTTTATCTCCTATTATGAACTATAATGAAAGGGAACTAATGGAATTTGATGTAGAACAATTATGTCATTTCCAAATTGGGGCCATCATAGGTATTGTTAGCAATATTGCAAGACTTATGACCATTTTTTTTTGTATGTCTATTTATCCCCAAAACCCTATCAAGAAAAGGAAATCCATTGAATATGAATACATTATACCCCCTCATTGATGAATACATGGCTTATGGGAAAACTATGTGGAAGAAAACCCTAAAGAAATATTCCTTGAAAATGTTATTGCCTATAAAGAGCATAACTAGAAGTCTTTGAATGAACTTGAAGAATTGGTGAAGGAGACCCATTCTCACTCAAGCCTTGAAGTAATCCACAATGAACCATTACTTATAGTTCACCAATTACACAAACTATAAGAAGCATGCATTTTTCATTTTGAGAAATTGTGAGACACAAAAAATGGAATCAAGTAGTAGAGGAATTATATGAGGAATATGCCAATACTTCTAGCTTAGCGCACAATCACCTTAGAGGATTGATTGGTTTTTCCAATTCCTATGGATGAAGAGAAGCCCCTAATTATGTATTTTCTGAATCTTATTGAGGTTACCAACATATAACCCATGGTATCCAACATGTTCATTGCATTAGTAATGTTCTTTTGATATTGATATTCAACCCATCCATTTCACTTTACTTACTCATCCTATGCATCCCACATATCACCCATTTGAATTTGGGGCTAAATCCCATAGTTGGGACACTATATTATGGATGTAGCTAGTATATGAAAACGTTGATGGAAACACTTTTGAAAGGGGGGTGGTATGCTATGATTATTGTTGATACTAAGAGGGGGGTGAATCAGTATCAATTATGATTTAGCACCTTTTAAAAAATTTAACTTTTCAATAAAATAAATGTATCCCAATATACAATAAAGAGAATAAGAACAAATAAATAATGCACAACATATTTACATGTAAATCCAAATGGAAGAAAACCACATAATTAATTTTTATATAATAATAATATTACATTAATAGGAAGCTACAACTTCCCAGATTATCCGCCTCCAACTAGAAGGAGGCACCAACCTAAAGGAAGCTACAACTCTCTATATTTTCCAGTTCCAACTGGAAGGAGGCTCCAACCCATTTTCCTTGCCCCTTCCTTCCACCCTCAAGTATGTATATAAAAGACTAAACATGTCATTGTCATTGTCACTATAATTGATACATAATCATCATCAAACTCGGTCCAAATAAATATCCTAGGTCCACATTAAAACCCAAAAACCACATAAAAACTCGTTCCAACATCTCTAATGATACGCCTCAAATCATGTGCCAAAATCTCCAAAATATGAGCCTAACAAACTGGGTCCAGATAGAGATACTAGGTCCACATGGGTCCACCTAAAGGTAACATCACAACTTCATAGCATAGAATACAACAACATCACAACCTTATAACATACCTTGAGAAAAAGAAAGACCTTAAGAAAATACCTTAGACTTATTTTGCACTCTAAAAGACACCCCAAACACCTTGTGCACACCACATAATTGATATATTGCTTGGTTGCTCAAAAAATGTGAAATTATATCCTGTGTTTATAGTAATTTTGTCCCCAAAAAATTAGCTGAGTTGGCCTCAATTTTTTGGCTGGGTTGTTGTATGGAAAAATTCATATCTCCTCATTCCTAGGGAGCTAGAGGGACCTCCATATACCATTGGAAAGGTATCAAAATAATATTTCCAACCATGTAACTTGTGATTCCATTTGAGTTATTTATGTAGGGCAAACATTCCCTCAAATATAGGGTATCCAAATTGACCACAAATAATACTTTCAACAATCTCCATCTTTCAATCTTGATCTTGGATATCTATAGGATTATTCAATTGACTGTAGGTGCTTCTTGACCAAACATTTGGGGATTATTATTGGATTCTTCAAAGAGTCTTCCTATGAAGGCCATGCTTAAATATACTCCATAATGGGACCACTTTGGAGACTCCTTCAGGTAAAGCCATAGACGTTTTCATGTTGATCACCAACGGCTGACTTTGAAATCAATGATAAAACCATTCAAAAATATCCCCCTTTTTCATTAATGGAAACAATAATACTCCTCCTGTCATCATGATTCTGATATTTCTCTCCTCCTTTGACATCAATGGAAAAGGGTAACTCTTGTCTTTGGGGCTGCTCCCCCTGAACTCATGGCACTTAATAGTATTTCACCTTTGTTTTATGTCTTCTTGTCCTCTCATTCATTGTTATAGTCCTTGGAGCTATTTTTTGTGACTTCAATCCTATTTCTCTCCTCTTTGTCTAGGATGTATATGTTATTCGGTCTTGTTGTTGTTGTTGCAACCAATCTTCTTGAGTCTTCTTCTCTAATTTCACATCTTCGAGAATCAAAATTAAGATTGTATCCACGATGACATATTTTACTGAGACTAAGGATATTATGATTCAAATATTCAACCAGTAAGACATTTGTTTCGTTTACATTTTCACTTCCAAGGCTCACTACACCTTTTTACAAGTATTTTGACAGAGGAGTCATTTCCAAATGCAACACTACCACTTTTTTATTTCTTTAAGCTAATCAATTTGTTTTGGTCCTCAATAACATCGTTTGAGCACCCACTCTCTATGTACCATTCTTCTTCTTTATTTTTAGCAAGCAAACCAATTGAAAATATTCCTTTTTTGGATTCTTTTTCCTTTCCCATACTGTAGTTGGTTTTATGATAGGAGCATCTTCTTTCATATTTCTACAATCTTGTGCTTTCTGACAAAGATTATTGAATTTTTAGCATACAATGTTCTGAACCATGAGTGGATCAAATGGATTGTAATTTCTGTTGACAAATCCATGAGCATTTCTAGATCTACTATTTACATGATTATCCTTTGGATGTCCATAATCATTTTTGTTTCTCATAGATTTGGCCTTTTCATTGATTTTACTGTGAATTGTTTTGTGTCCAAAGTTTCTACAAGCATAATAATGACCAAGAAAAATACTCTCATACCTGGTAGAAAAGGACCTTCTTACTTCTTTCAAATTTCTTGTAGTAATTCAACTTTTCCATTGTCGACATTAGTTATTTTGTTGCGTGATCCAATTATGCTTTTAATTTCTCATAATATTCAATATTCTTGGATTTGTCTAACTTCTCCTTCAAACTGTCATATTTCTTTTCAAGCTCATGATTCTCTTCTTCACAATTTTTCAATTCATTTTTTAACTCTGTATTTTTGTTTCTGAGCTTGATATTTTCTTCTTCAACATGCTTCAAATTTTCAATATTTTCTTCATCTTCCTGTTCACTTTCTGTGATGTATTTGCTTCCCCAAGAATATTCTATGTTTTTTTTTCCTGTCTTTGCATCAGACTCTTGTTCAAAATTGATTTCATCTTTTTTAGAATTTTTGCAGTTATCATCTTGAGTTTCTTGAGTTATGAAGAGAACTTCCATTACTTCCATTTCTTCTCCATCACTTTCATCTGAAGAATTGTTTTCCTCATTGGAGTAAAGACTCTTTTTCTTATGGAATATTTTATTTTCTTCAAAAGAAACTTTCTTAGCATAGTGTCCTATTCTACCACAATTGAAGAATTTAAAAGGTAACTTACCTTTGTATTTGTTGGTTCCCCTCTTGAGCCTCCTTACAAAATATTCTTCTTATTCATCTGATTCATCGACTGGTCTTTCTTCTACCCTGTGTTATTTGTTCCTTGTTTTATTCATGGATTTAAAATCTAATTCTTTGTTTGGATATCCATTTTCTCTATCTATTCTCATTTAATATGCTATGAGGGTCCCATGTAGTTCATCCATCTTCATTTTGGTCAAATCCCTAGTTTCTTCAATGACCGAGACCTTGGCATCATATCTCAAAGGAAGTGATCTCAACTCTTTCTGTACAACCAAAGATTCTTTGACTTATTCTCTTAATCCTATGATGGCACTGGAAGCTTCATCTACTCTTAGTAAATAGGTTGCAATATCTTCTTTTTCATTCATTTTCAATTTTTCAAATTGTGCTTTGTGTCGTTGAAGCTTCACCTTTTTGACTTTCAGATTTCCGTCATAAATATTTTGAAGTTTATCCCAAACTTCTTTAGCTATGATGAAACCCATCACCTTGATAGAAACATTTGGTGTCAATCCACTTATGATAACAATCCTATCATTTGAATTACAACTCATTAATTTCTTCTCATCTGGATCAGTTGGAGTATTTTTGAGAACTTTATATCCATTGACAACTAAGATCCATATATCCACTCCTAAAATTTTCAAGTAAGTTTTCATTCTATTTCTCCAATATGCATAATTGTTTCCATCAAATGGTGGAATTCCATTTGGAATGTGGCCTTCCATTTTTGCTCACAATATTCCTTCCATTGATTAGACTGTTCTGAAGGTAACCTAATATGATACCAATTGTTGATACTGAGAGGGGGGGTGAATCAATACAATTGTAATTTAGTACCTTTTAAGAACTTTAACTTTTCAATCAAATAAATGCATCCAAATGTACAATAAAGAGTAGAAGAACAAATACACAGTGCACAATATATTTGCGTGGAAATCCAAATGGAAGAAGACCACATAATGATTTTCTTATATAATAACAATATTATATTAATAGGAAGCTACAACTTCCATTATTATACAACTCCAATTGGAAGGAGGCACTGACCCCCATCCAACCCCATTATTTATAGGCACAAACTTGAAGGAAGCTACAACTCCCTAGATTCTCCAGTTCTAATTGGAAGGAGGCTCGAACTCCCTTTCCTTTCCCTTTCCTTCCACCCTCAAATATGAATATAAAAGAGTCAACCTATCACTGTCACAGTCACTGTCGCAGTCACTATCATTGATACATCATCATAATCAAATTAGGTCCACATATAAAACCCAACAACCACATAAAAACCTGTGCCAAGATATCCAAGGATACACCTCAATTCATGTGCCAAAATTTCCAAAACATGATCCTCAGAAACTAGGTCCGCATGGGTCCACATAACAAAAACATCACAACTTCATAGAAGAGAATACAACAATATGACAACATTACAACAACATCACAACCTTATAGCATACCTTGAGAATAAGAAATACCTTAAGAGAATCCCTTAGACTTTTGTTGCAAACCAAAAGACACCCCAAACACCTTGTGCACACCTCATATTTGATCTCTTTCTTGGCTGTTTAAAAAATGTGAAATTGTATCCTATATTTATAGTAATTTTGTCCACAAAAAATTCACTGAGCTGACCTCAATTTTATAGATGGGTTGTTAGATGGAAAAATTCATATCTCCTCATTCCTAGGAAGTTAGAGGGACTTCCATATACCATTGGAAAGGTCTCAGAATAATATTTCCAACCATGTAACGTGTTCTTCCATTTGAGTTATTTATGTAGGATAAAAATTCCCTCAAATATAGGGTATCCAAATTGATCACAAATAATACTTTCAACAATCTCCATCTTGCAATATTGATCTTGGACATCTGTGGGCTTCTTCACTTGACTTTAGGGGCTTATGGACCATGTCTTTAGGGTTTATTTTTGTCTTCGTCAAATCATCTTCCCGTGAGGGGCATGCTTAAAGCTATGCCACATAGGGACCACTTTGGAGACTCCTTCAAGTAAACCCATAGGATTCTTCATGTTGATCACCAGTGACTGACTTTGACATCAATGACAACACCATTAAACAATCATACCTAGTGATTTTATAAATATTTGAAGTGATAATAAATGCCTAATAGTATATAAATATGAAGTTTCAGAAACATCAATATGTGTCATAGCTTCATTTAGAAATACAAAATCCTAGGTGACCTCATCAAACCATTGAAAGTAATTGTTTTCTAGAAAGGTTGTGAGTGGGGATACAATTTGGGAATGGTTGTTGTTAAGACCCTTAGGACCCTATGTTAAGGCATTAATAATAATTCATTATTAGTTTATTTTTTATATTAGTAGGTCAACTAGAACCTTTCATTGTACCCTTTTATTATAATTGTACCCTTTGTCTCCTATACATATAAATATACCAAGGAGACTAAGTATTAGGATCATCATATATTGTCTTGTGAATTGGATATATTGTAAAAGGAGGTTACCCCTATAAGTGTATTGTATTCATTGCCATTTTATCATTTTCAAGGCACTTGGTTCATAACAATTGGTATCAAAGCATCAATCCTAGGGTTTTTCTGCTTCAAGCGAGTCATCTTGGAATTTTTACTGTAACTTTTATTTATGGGATGCTTTAGATAGCTAAATTTGGAGGTTGTTTGTGAGACATATCAAAGTACCTCTGATAATAATTTTGGGTTCTGGTTCATTATAATTTCAGAGACATAGCCCATGAAATATAGGGTTTTTGACTGATCTTGAAATTAGTTTTAAATGAGTCCTCTTGTAATTTTACCTATATCTGTTTTTCTAGGATGTTTTGGATAGTAAAATTTTGTGGAGACCGAGTATAAATATCATATCATAGGTGGTAAAAATTTAAGGTTTTGTTTCTTAATAATTTCATATATATATTCTATGGAAGAAAATGTTTGTGACTAATCCTGAAATCAATTATCTTGGCATTTTTGTTGTAACTTTTTTTCATTGAAGTTTCAGACTTTGAAATTTTCAGAATCTTGAGTTGAAATAGTGAAGTGCATGTGAACTTTTTTTCAAATTTTGAATTATTATATTTTATTATAGATTTCTTGTGGAAGTTCAAGTTTTTGAACAAGGTTTTTTTTCTGGTGATTTTAAGAGTTTTTTCTGTGGTCATCAAGCTCATTTTTAATTTTTTTTTTAGATATATGTTTCAACATCTTTAAATAACACCTGATATACCATTAAGTGGTTAAAAATGTGGTTGGGGAAGAATACATGTAGGGAATACACATGGTTTCACGTTGTTAGAACACATTGTTTCACATGGTTGGAAACCCATTTAACCCTTATTGGTACCCTTTCGAGTAGTACCACATTAGATAGTACTTGTAGATGGAATATCACTTCCACGTACCTTTGGGTATATAGGAAGTCCCCTAGGTATGCCTAAAACCAACATTAGATAATCTATTCGAGCGTCTTGTTGCTATAGTACACCAAGGAAAAAACTCTTGGAGACCACTCTCTAGTACTTGGGTAGTTAGGTAGTATTGATAAGGGCACAATTGATCCTCCTTAGTTAGTGCCCTAAGATATTGGACCAAGTACTGTTGTTGGACCCTACATGTATATCTGAGAGATGTATCACCTGACACTCCCTTGTCCTCTGGACCCTATAACCTTTTCTATTGAGCTCACTCCTAAAGGATAACCATAATTTGTGGTAAAAAGGAAAAAGTGGAGTATTGTTTCACATGTCTCCAAAGGGTGCTCCAAAATTTTGCTCACCAAATAAATTGTGAGTCAGTTCAACATTGAACTCTGCTACATTAAATTATCATCCTAGGGATTGTAAACTAATGAAGTGAAATGCAAAATACATGCAGGCCTTAGTTTTCAATCTATCCCTAAATGACTACTTATGCAAAAGGAAAGTAAATTATTCATTGGTTCAATTGAGAAAACAAAGTTCTACTTAGTTGCAGAAAGAATGTAGTAATACTTAAAAATGTGAAAACAAAATTATAAAGGTACAAAGAAAATTCTAACACTTAGGCTCATCAATATATTATATTATCAAGAGAATTCTTTCTGTGGGCCTAGCAATCAATTCTTTAATTATTGTCTTCTATGTCAGTTGTCCTTGTGTGAACAAAAATGAATGAAATTGCATAAAGGAAATGAGCATAAATATGAATCACACAATTGCTGAAACAAACAATACCAACAATGAAAGAAATGAGCATCATACTCCTCCTCAGGGGGGCCATCTGGCTCGGTGAATGCTACTTGAAAAAACTATATAAAATAAAATCCTCACAAGTGAAGAATTAAGAAATCATGAACATGAAAAATACTTAAAGTTTTATATTAACAACAAGTTTGTCTACAACAATTTAAATGGCAAATAGTAATAATCAACATTGTCTCTCTGAGGATCTTATCACTTATATTTAATACAATATAGGTTGAGAATGTGTTGTTATTGATGTCAAATGGGGTCATTGATATCAATATTAGTCATTGATGACTGGTGAATGGTTTGAAATTAAGAGGTCCATAATGAGCTAATGTCAAAGGTCTAGAGTGAACTAAGAAAGTGGAACTAGTGATTGCTAAAGCAGAGAAGGCTATCGTTGAGTAAATGGGTTCGTTCGAAGTGTTACTACTAGATCAAGTATTCATTAAGTCAGATCAGTACATGAAATATGTCATGCATGATATTGAAGGTGTCTCACTATTGAAGTTAAGGATGTATCATTGAAGTTTAAGGTGTCTCATTATTGTTGTCGAAGCAAGATTGTATTGAAAATGTCAAGTTGTCCCTTGACAACTCTAGTAATGAAGTCATGTAGAAGTACATCTAGTTATTAACATTTACTTAAATCAATGTCAATATATTCTTTGAATGATTGAGGGGATGGATCAATGAATTCTTTTGGAGAAGATGAAAAACTTGAAGGATCAAATCCCTTTGGTATGAAGAACCTATGAACATGGATTATAGAGGATTTACATATCGAGGAATTGCAAATAGTGTGTTGGTGATAAAAAGAGAAATAAGTATGAAATAATGAATTGTGCAACCACAATAATGATTGGTTGTGTTTAAATAAACAAAGAATGTTAGAGAGTACTGAGTTCTATGAAGTATGATCCCTTGCTGAAATCCATTGAAACCCAAAGCATTTGTTTCATAACTAAGAAATTTTTGACTCAGTAAATATAACTCTGTAGCAAGACAATATAAAGGACGGAGTTCGTTGGTTATATGGTAGTCAATTCTTGTTACAAAACATATGTCAATGACAACATAGTCAAAAGTAAAATGCAATCATCAAGAACCAAGAATCAGTTTGAAGAGCCATAGGTTGGCCATATACAAAATCCATGGAAAAAACACAACTATTAAGACAATTTAAATCATTTGAAGAAGCACACAATTTAGCTCCAAAAAATTGGCTCAAACAAGTACATGTTGTCCCTAACTAAAATTATATGTAGGCCCTAATTAAAATTGATGTGTCGTCCTCATAAGTCATCCAATAAGTGTATAAATAAAATCTAGGCACACTCATTCTCTGGCCAAATTTAAGGATTTTTCTCTAGTAAAGTTAGTGGTTTATATCTAGGGAATTTTGGCAAGGAAAAGGTTTAGGTTTTTGCAAGAAACAAGCTCATGGGTTTAAGGAGAATGTTAAGGAAAATTGCAGTGTGTTTAGGAGTAACATACTAAGGGATAGTGAAGGAGAAGAGGATAAGTCTGAGGCAGTGAACCTAGAAGCATAGATGTGAGGAAGAAAAAAGGAGGATTGAGGTATATAAATGATGGCTACATACTAAGGATGATCAAGGATCCATATCAGTCTCGTGCAAGTAAATTTTTGGTACTATTTGTAATATTTTGATAAACCATATTTGGATTGGGTCTTAGGATCATATCTAAACTTGTTTGAGAAGTCTTTTGTCACAAGTCTTGGAACTAGTTGTGGAATATTTAAAGGTATGAGAATGTCAAACCTAAGACTATACATAAGCTGAGCATATACAAAGTTGTGAGAAATATTATAGAGAATGGGTTTAAAAGCGGATTTGATAATGTCAAAACATTGAGCAAGGGTTTATTTATAGATAATTTTGAAGAGATAAAACAAACATATTAAGAATTTATCCTAAGGGATGCTTGAGGACTTGAAATAGGCAACCATTGAATACAAAATTATTGTTGATAAGACTGAGCTTGGGACTATATCAAATATGCTAAGAGGATGAACCATGATACCATCATTTGAGGGACTATTTGATGAATTAATATAAATAGTTGAAGAAGTATTGTGAAAATTACATTTGACTGTCATAAGGGCTACAAAAGAATCATATTTTCTCAATATTGTGGAAAAAAGTGATGATTTGATTTGTCAAGTGTTTTGGCGCAAGTGCCAAGGGAAGCATTGGAACTTTGAAGAGAAATATTAGAGCATACTTAGAGATCCTAGAACTAAAGAGAAAATCATAGAATATCCTTGTTAAAGTATGATCTGGAAGACATATGAGCAGTCCTATATATTGTGGTAGAACATATTTGGATCTGTCTTTGAGGAAGTGTATTTTTAAAAGATATTACAAGAGCAACAGTGTAAGTTGGTTTCATTGTGAAACTTCACATATAAGGGTGGCAAGGTGGATCTCGAGAGAGGATTTAAGTCCTCATTGTAGGTTAGTGTTTACATTGAAGGTTGGTGCCTTATTTATCAACACGTGGGTGCTTGTAGTGTAGGTTGGTGCTTGTAGCAAGGATTGGTGTCCTTGGCAGATTGGTGTCTACAATTTGTAGGTGAGTGCTTTTTATGACATGTGCGTGCCTGCATTTTTGGAAGTTGTTGCTGGCAATAGGGATGGGTGTCCCTTGTTGGATCATGTTGTCATTGATGCCAATGGTTTGATTATGTGGGATATTGTTGGATCATATGTCATTTATGCAAATGGTTTGGTTTGATTGATGTCATTGATTGATGTCAAGTAATTGATTGATTGATGATTGATGAACAATGAATATG
>JASDQU011440834.1:0-14731 GCA_032191745.1 Picea mariana | reverse complement strand
TAAAATCATATTACACTAATTCAACCCATTTAACCTTTCATTAATTTTAACTAACATGACCTTTATTTATATATAAACTATCAATACTAAATTATTTAATTTATTTTAAATTATATTTTTTTTACATTCTATACTATATATATAATAATTGAATGTATACCCAAGGGTTTGGCCACGCATGGGTTCCACGTGCTCGTCTGGCTTCCATAAGCTCCCTCGTATCTAACCCCCAATTTCTACACCTGTCAACCTTTCAACTCTCTACGCTTTCTTCCTCTGTCCCACTTTATCATCCGCTGGGACTTTCCTCACATTAGTTTTCGTCCACCACAGGTCTGCCTATGCTCTTCTCAGAGACCTCCAGAATCCCCCCTTGCCATGGCTCACATCCACATAGTTGTTCTGAGCACTTTACTAGTTCGTTTTGCAGAAAAAAAGTATATTGGTATGGCCCTTGATAAGATCCAGGACCTGGAGTCCAGTCTCCTTGAAATGTTGGGAACCAATCCCTTGTCTGTACATTTTGCGGAGCTCACCCTCAGCTATAGTAAGAGGCATGATTTAGTTCGCATGTTGTGCACAGTTTCAGTACCTTCATGAAGAACGCGGGGTGATTTGTATCAAGAATTTTCATAAACCTTCCTTACGTGGTGGTAATGAATGGTAATTTCCACTTTTGAACAAAATGTTTTGCTTGTAATTCCCGTTCTKTACGAATTTTGGCATTCTGCTTTTAATTTAATTCATTTATATTTATAATTTTATTCGTCTCTTCATATGCATGTAGTTAGATGCATATACTTTGTCTTCTGTATTGCTCACGGCCCTTGGCTCCTAACTGTAAAATTCCCACTTAAATTTTGTGTTTCAGGGTTTCCTTATGCTCAATGCCGAGAGTCTCCTGCCCTCAYGGATTCCGGACATCCGATATGTTCCTAGAGMTTTATCCCCTAAGCTATGCTCATGATCCACACGACCTTGCYTTGTGACCGCATCCTTATTCCTTATCGGGATTTCAGATATCGCGCTATCGATTTGCATGAATCATGTGCCTATGGAATTCCTAATATCCTGATACTCGATGCACCTCTTCCTTGCATGTTAGCCCTTTCGGCTACACTGAGGTCTATGTGACCTTCACCTATGTGATCGTAGTCCTAATTCCTGTTGGGATTCGGGGTTTCCCATAGTAAAGATTCGGCGCATATTGAATCCCGAAACCCCGATCTTCGATTTCACGATAAATTTAGGTCTCAATTAAACCGTCATTAATTAATTCTTTTAATCAAGGGTTAAGAGTTAAGTTAACTGTGTCGGATTTCAGGGTTCATGATTTCATAGTCCATGGACACCTTGTCCATGAAACTCGCGATATCCCAATACCCGATGCCACCTATCCACCGTGGACTCTTCTGTGGGCCCCATTGCCCCTTGACTTATCAGGAAATCATGTTTCACGATTTCACAACCCTTGTTAATATGTTTCCGGGACTCTCGATATCCTAATGCCTGATGAATCCCTCTTGTGGAGCTTTCACCGATGGCGTTAGATGATTTCCACGCGTCCTCGGAATGAACGGCTTAGATCTCGTCGGTGTTCCTTTCTTTTATCAGGAATTTTCCCATCGGGAAATCGGCACTTGCGCTGTCATGATCCTCCATCCTCACGGATCCCTGACTCCTGATCCCCGATGGTACTTGGTGTTGACCCCCGCGAGAGTTGACCTTTGACACCTGTCCTTCCTCGGTGTATCGGAGTTCGCGAGTTTGCGAATCTGAAACCTATGAGTTCTAGGACTTGTGTTTTCCCGAAGCCCGATCTGCGATCGTCCGGTGTGACGCGACACCTATCCACCACTCTAACCCTGGTGGTCCCCACTCTGTCCTTGTACCCGTCAGGAAATCTCATTTTGGGATATCGCGATTCCCATTGTCATGTGCACGGGACTTTCAAATCCCCGATCTCCGACTCTGCGGGATCTCCTGACACGTGTCCCCACTGTTTGGACGGCTCCGATTCTATCAGGAAATCACGGATCATGATTTCAACACGCACAAGTTCCACACTCCTGAAATCTCCGATGGGTGAAATCTCGATTCCTCCCTGGAACGTTGACGCATGTCCTGTCGAGATCAACGACTAGGATCTGTTCTCGGGATTTTGAGAACCTAAAGGTCTCGATTCTTTGGCTTTACGAAAGCCCGATGACTCTGATATCCCGATGACTCTTCTGGAACTCCTCCTCTGCACACTAGGACTTAAAATCGGTGCAACTTCTCGAGATCTGATGGCTCAGATCCGTCCTCACGCGTAACAGAAAAATCTCCTTCAGGATATTTGATTTGTTGCATAAAACATTACATAGTGTTAAAATTGCTTTCTTGACAAGGTTAAAATTTGTATGGGTCTATACTTCCTGAGATTCTTCATTATTTTAAAATTTCACTGAGGCTAGTACAGGCAACTGGTTTACACTGTTCCCACGTGATACAAGTCTTCTAAATTTTCTTTATCTGACTGCACATTGGCAGTTCCTCATTTAGGTAAGTTCGGAATGAGGTAGGCCTTTTCAAGGTCCTGCAAATGTCCTTTTTCATTTTATTTGGTATATTTTGTGTAGTTATTAATTCTTACCAACTTCAAGACTTAGAAAGAAGTTTCCCTCAACATTTTTATCAATTTCAGGTGTCTATTCTACCCGAAACTTCATTGACAAGCATTGCTCAAATAAAATTAAGTTATCAGTTCTCATTTCATGCTTAATAGCTTTATTGGACTGCTTTAATGGTAGCCATTTCGTAGGAAGTGATCCTTCAAACTATCTGTTTTACCGCCACTTAATTTAAAGGGTGTTCCATTGAATATTCAGACTAAAACTGTAGTAACCATACATAATCTAGTTACAGGATATTGCCTAAAGCAGTTGCTTGTGATACATCTATGAGATCATTTGCTTGGATAATGAAGGTATACTACCTGAGTATATTTTCGGGTACTGTATCAGTCATATTGGGTCAAACTGAACATGTTTTGTTTGTAGTTTAAGCGTGGCTGGATTTAACACTCGGGGTTTTGGCCCGTAGGCCCAGATTTCAAACTAAGATGCTTTGATACCATATGTAACAGCCATATACTTCTAAACATTATTAAGATTCATAAACATTTTATTTGGTAAACTGAAACAATAACTTCTTAGCATAATAGTGATTCTCATAAAAGCAACTTCAGCGACTTAGATTTCTCAATAAATACTGAAATCATGGCAGAAAGAAATAAATGCATAACTTAACAAAGTACCTGGTTCTGATGCTAATTTCTATTGTCTCTGTGCCTTGCTGCTGCCTTCCTGCTTCCTGCTCCTCAGATCAATCCTGCCACAAATAGGAAAATAACTACACACAACTACTGTCCTCCCTGCCAACTAGGAAAACTACCTAGCTCCAGAATATCTACGGATATCGTGGCCCTCCATGCCCAAAACCTCCAGCAACTCAGTGCCTTCCCTGATCAAGAGCCACAGTCTGAATCTCTGTGCTCACCGCAAGTCCAAAAGTCCTCAGAAAAATCTCCTCTGTCCCATGATCCTCCCACCAACCTTCCCCTTTCCCTTATCCCTCCTTCGCCGACTCATGCAATTACTCCTCCAACCACCCTCCGTGCCTGTCCCTTATCCCTCCTTAAATGTTTTATCTTCTCGGAATTCATAGGCTCCCTCTCTGCATACGCAACCATTTTTAAACATTTTTTATTGACCTTTTAAGATTTATTTCTCAGGTCATTAAATGTGATCTTGTAATTAAAGTATTATTTAGTTAACCACAATTATTTTCTTTACTTGATTTTACTTTATAATATTTAAATATTTATTTAATTAGGGTCGTTACAACCTTTGTTCTCCAAAATATTTCAGGTGAGCCAGTATTAGGTGGCCCTTTCAACAGGCTCTTTCTGAAGATCTATTTCTCATAAGGCTTCTTTTGAAGACAGGTTCTACTTGTACATATTTCTTTTTTCAGTTCTGTATTCTTTGTTTCTGTCATTAAAATAACTCCATGCCCAATGGTACTAGCAAACTGTTTTTCAATTTTCTGTTTCAAGTTGTAATAAGGCTACTGAGTCTAGCTAGGTTCTTGGTCACCTCACAGGGAGATGCCCATCCCAGTTGGAGACAAATGTTATCTCCCAAAATGAAACTGTCCTTTTGGTTGAGTTTTGTGGTGGATAGCATGGCTATCGGTAGTTTCCTCAATTCATTTTTGAGTTTTTATAGTTGAAAAACTTGGGTCTTAGTTTTTGTCTTAGAAAATAATACGACCCATAAAAGTCTTCTTTTCAAAATTTTCATAATTCACTTTCAACAGCTAGCATGTGTCTAAAAGTTGAGTGTTAGCTGTGGAAAGTGGCGACTTTCAGCAGCTAAGGAGCGCCTCTCATAGGTCTGTGCACTGTTGAAAGTGGTGAATTTTAAAATATCCAAGAATCAGTATCGTGGGTCGTGCACTGGTGAAAGTGCATACTTTCCATAGCTACGGAGTTGTTTTTACAAAGTCGTACGCTATTGAAAGTGGTAAGTATGAACAGATAAGGGGCGTTTTCCATGGGCCGTTGGCTGAAGAAAGTGGGAATCACGTGCGTGATATCCACGTCTAAAGGCAAATGATGATATGATCATCCCACGTCAAGCAAATCCAAATCATGTGCTGATGAAAGTGGTTAATGATGGAAATTCAATTCTGCATGTCAAAATAGGATTGCAATGCTAATATAGCTTAGAAACTCATGCTCCATAATCATGGCATCAGGGATGGAAAGTTCGAATTCAGTGGTGCAGGTATAGAGGATGTCCTGCTGGCCTGACAGCATCAAATCAGATCGTTGTTTCCATATCAGATATCATTCATGGAGGTCTGTTAAAGTTTCAAATGTTTCAAAACAAAGCCGACTCCCGAAGTGCTTTCAACAATGCAGAACCTCGGCTCGACCAACAGTTGTAGGGGTTACAAATTTTTTGGATCTTCAAGTTATAGAATGGTGAGGAAATGCAGTGGTGCTCTACTCAGGAGAGAGCTGGATAGCCTATCCTTTTTATAGACACAGCCTAAAGTCCAGAGACATTTTTCAAATGTAGGGTGTATTGAATTCGTTGAGAGATTACAGATTGGTTGCCACCAGTCTACAGCAGAAGCTTTTGCCAAGACTTTCGATGGGAACAAAGCTCATGTTGGGTCCATAGAAATTGTGGTAGATGAAGCTGCCATTGTTGTAGAAACAAGCTTACCAAGCACGGGTCAGAGCTTGTTTAAAACCACTGCTCCCAAAAATTTGGATTTCAAAGCTTATTTGAAAGAGGGGTACAAGCACAAGGCATGGAAAAAAGGTATGCTGGCTTCTTATCTAGAAGAATAATGGCAGGAGTTGTTCAAAGGCATCCAACTGTACATTACCTCAGAGGGCAGGTATGATAAACTTATGATGTATCACTTCAAACTCCTGGACCATTTCACAGGCAAGAATCCCCTAAATTTACGTTTTTTCCTACATAAAAGTTTGACTAAGGTTTGCAAGAAGATCAGGGCTCAACCCTTGAGAATGAAAAGTACTCTATGCCACTTCGGCCTCATAAAATTGATCATCCTGGAGGAATTGAAACAACAGGGAAGGAGCTGGGAGCATTTTCTATTCTGGGAGGGTTTTGAAACACAGAATCAGCTTGCAAATGAGCAGGGGAAGGGTTCAAAGAAATAATCATCTCCTCAAAGAAGCTCAAGAAAAAGAAGGACCCTACCAGGACCTCCAGAGGATAGAATTTCTGGAGTGAAGCCCCACAGGTTGAAGAGAAGGTTAAACTTTGAACAGACCACAAAGCAAACCACAGATAATCCTACAGAGTAGAGTACAGGGAAGGGAACTAATATATTAAACTTTCCCTATTCAGACTCGGAATCAGAGAAGCAAGATCAATGCCATGTCACCAAGAGTCCTGAGCAGTCAACTGAGTGTGCACAAAACTTTGAAACCTTCACTCATACAAAAGAGGGAGAAACATAAAAAATATCCAAGTGAAAGAAGTCTCAGAAAATCAAGCATCTGAAAGAGGTAATCGCTCAGCAAGAGGTTTTGGAACAGGTAATTAAAGAAAGGTATAAGAAGTTGTCTGAGAACTTCGAAAAAACCAATGTTGCATTTGAGAGATTGGCTAAGGAAAGTGTTAAAGAGAAGAAAAGAAAGAAAAAACTCACCAAATATTACAATAGCCTATGGTGGCTTGCCAAACACCTTAAAAGGCAGAGAAGAAGGTTGAAACAAAAACAAAAGCAAAAATCTCATCCAGATCTGAAGGTACTCGCTCAAGTCGCCGTTAATATGCAAGGTGAGAAATCGGGGACACACTGAGTTTTGATGAAATCAAAATTTTGGAGGTGAAAACTCGTTTTGAGCTCAATCAGGGCTTTCACCAGCGCAAAGTGATATTTTATGACCCGTTAGCTGTGGAAAGTGGCGAATTTCAACAGCTAACCCGCGAAATATTAAACGAGTTAGCTGTTGAAAGCTGGAAAAGTATTTTTTGAAGCCAAAGATAGAATAGTTCAATTCAAACATGCTTTGAAGGAGTTCCAGCGTATCAAGGGATTATCAGATCGCATGTAAAGGGCTCAGCATCAAAGGTTCGAGAGAATTTTTGCAACCACATGAAAAACCATTTCCTCAAGAATCGACCACGAACATTGGGAGATCCAACTATCAAGATAGGTATCCTGCTATTCTTCACCACATTGAAGATACCAAGAGATGAAGGATGCAAATGGCGAATTTTGGAGATTGAAGATAGTTCGAGTTCTAAGTTTAGTTGTTAAGACTTTATTTTCAGGTTGTTTAGATAGAATTGAATTGTTTTTATTAAATACAGATCCATGTTTTTAGGATCTGTAAAACTATTTGTAAGAGGCTATAAATGCCTATTTTTGATATGAAACAAAGGTTCAAACTGGGAGATATTTCATGCCATTGTATAGACTCTTTTTGCAGAAATAAAGTGGAGTTTCCTTTCGTTTGCAATACCAGAATTGTTCATTTTTCATTCTTTGTACTTTAATTTCAGTTTATTTTAGTTCATAAAGACTGTTACCTCTTTGTTGAACTCATAGGCTTGAAATTAAAGAATTCCTTGTTGTCTTGTATTAGGCCCTACTTTCACTTGTATTGGCAAATCAAGAATAATATTCTCCATCCTCTCTTCCAATTATTTGATCTGGTTATTGTTTACTGAAAGCACTGTATCTTTAGATGTGTGATGAGTTGTTTCTTATACAAATCATTGAAGACCCCATTGTCCCAAACACATAAAAACCATTATTTCTAAGTTACCAAGCATCCTTAGCCTACAACCCTAAGGAGTTTCTTGGAGTGATAACAATGCGCACACTTAAGAAGTATTATCTTATTGAACATTAGGCTAATACACAATCTCGAACAATGAAATGCCTTCCTTTATGAATTGAAATCCAACCACACTAACATACTAAAATGGAAATTCCTTCCTACTTAAGGAGACTCATTTATTTTCAAAGGCATGAAGTCCTGTATAATCAGAAAATAATCTAATTCAACTTAGAGCAACTTCCCTTGCATTTGTGTCAATTGGCGGTCGATTTTTAAAGAAATTTTGTAGTATCTTTTTCGATTTTTCCCTTCTTCTTTTTTGGATTCTTGCACAAACCTATGCTAATTTTTTTTAATTCTATTATATATATATAGAAATAATGATAAATGAGGGTAACTTGGTTTGTTAATTGTCATTTTACATGACTGTAATCAACTTATCTTTCAATTTATCCTTAAATCTTCACCCAATACATTTCATATGCAATAAAGAAGTTATATTTTTTTTATAATTTTTACATATCAAAGCACTCACATCTCACAAAATCTCTTACATATTATAATAATATCAGAGTGCACTCAGATGCTCTTCCCTATCAGAACTTTGTTACTTACTAAAGGTCTGCTCGAACCTAAAATTCTAGTATATTATAATAATGATAGATGTTGTGGTCCTTAAAATGGGCAGGGAAGATAGCACGCATTAGGTGAGAGTGGAGATGCAAGTTTTTATTTCTTTGGGCCCAACCAAAAGAGTTGGTATATTATCACACAAATTTTTTTCCAGGAAATCCGCTACCAGTCACGCCTAAGTTGCAAAGAGGCTTCCGTAAAAGCTAAGGAACGAGGATCCCTGTCATCCACTCGCGTGGCTGTGTTAGGAATCTGGAAAAATAAGAGAGAAAACATAGGCCAGTGGAACGCAAGGTTACAACCACTAAAGTCAGGTTAGACCACTGAATTCTTGTTCCAGAATAGAATTCGTTTAAGACTTGGGGAAATACGAATCTACCATTCGCATTGGGAGGGAGATTAACCAGACCAAATTTGAATCATTTTGACAACATCTCAACCGGTCACACAGGTGGGTGAGGTCAGATCTGAGGGTGTTTTGCAGGAATCCCAGCCAGAGTTTGAGACCGACCACTGCCAAAAGCCAAAATACAATTTCACCTTTAATCAAGAATACTACCATTATCATTTAAAAAAAAGCAATTAAAAATACGATTTCTCCATTGATCAAGAATAAGCAACCATTGATCAAGAATAAGCAATTAAAAATAAGCAATAAAAAAAAAAAAAATTGCCATTGATCAAGAATTCTACCCTGGTCATTTAAAAATAAGTCATTGCCCTTCTAGCGAAGCAAACCTCCATTGTGATATGAAATACCAATTTTCCATTGAATATGAATTCAGATTTGCAAATTGAATTATCATGTATGAATGCCCCGTGGAATATAAAATTTGAAACATTCATTTTAAATTATAAACCACTTCCATACCAGTGAAGCATTCGCCACTTGCAATACATATTACAATTCACCATTGAAATATGAGATTTAGAGTTGCCATTTGAAATATAAAACCAAAATTTCATTTAAAATATAAACTGCTGACAGCAAGAAAAACATAGTAAGAGAAGTAAAATTTTCTCTAGGACAGAAGTAATCCAAGGGTAACTCACCAGATAATTCAGCCAGCGAAAAATAAGGGAGATGCAGAGAAAGGGAAGGGCATGGCTGCCATCAATTGTTTCCAAGCTCACTAGATTCGCCTAATAAGCGATACTGATTGAAGAAAGAGAATGCTGTCGAAAATGTAAATCGAAGAGCATGTTGAGACCAGCGCAAGGGTCACAATCAACAGCATAGGGAGATCAATCAACCAATAAATTAGCCAGGATATAAAATTTTAGTCATAAAACTACACCAAAAATTTCCTACTCAATACATCGACAGATCTAAAACATACATTCTACAACATTCTATCAATCAACATAAATGTGTACCGTTGCCTTATCGCTTTCTCCGAGTGTCATCCGCACGCTCCGTGCCGCTCCCACTCATCGACCATCGAGACCTCACTGGTACCTCCCAGCCAACGCTAGGGGTACTCTTCTTCCCCCTTAGCCCCCCGAGTCACAAAGGGGCCACCCACTATCCAGATGGTACATCTAGCTCCCAGCTCGCCTCGCAAGGCCGAGCTACCACTCCTATCCGAGCTGGAAAATCCCAACTCCTCACAAGTAATTAGTCAAGTCACAAATCTAGCAGTGTAACGTTACGCTAACAACCGATCCCTTACTTCCTCCTCCTTCCTCTCTTTTATAGAATTTTTTTTTGCCTTCCAAACTTTCCCAAAAATCTCTTTTAATTTAAATTTTAATGAAAATCCTCTAAAATTCTCTATCATACAAGTGTCATTCATCCCCCACGTTTCTCCATTAACTATTCTCTTTAATTTATAAAATTGTCTTATTTCCCTCACCCACCTAGAGTTACTCCTATTTTTACTCCTAGGTCTCCCTAGCTTACCTTACAGGTTTTAAATACTTTCCCCAAAATGATTTTGCTAATTTAGTTCAATTTAGAAGGTTCTTTATTGCAGATTCGTTACTAAGTTGACCTCGCTTTTTACCATAAGTTCCTTTCTTTCCCTTATTATGTTTCCTCCATTCCTTAGTTTCCTAATTTTTAATATTCCCTTCCTTCCCCTTTTTATTAGAGCCAAAATGGCAGTTGCACTATTTAATCTTTTCATTTTATTATTAATTTAATATCTTTTTATACTCTCACAAGTTAAAAATTAAATTCTTCTTTACAATTTTTAAATCCACTGATTTTAAATAAATTCTCACTCTCTTCATTTTACCCCAAAAATTTTATCAAGACTAAAACTATTATTTAAGTGGTTTTTAGTTCAAATTTTTATTTTTATTTTTATAGGGTCTTTTTCTTAAGGTTAGACAAAATTTTACCCTAGAGAAGTTTTAGACTTAGGACATAGATTCTGAACTGGGCGACAATTATTTAGGGAAGTTGTTTAAGAATTTCTTAATGTGCTAAAAGTCTTAGGGCCATCTAGGTTTGTTCCTTCATCAATATCAATGCGACGTGCCCTTCAGGACACACCACATGCTCCAAGGGTGCCACTCGCCTCGTTTTTTTCTTTTGCGTGGAGTGCCCTTCAGGATGCACCACGTGCCCCAATGGTGCCACTTGCCTCTTGTGTTTCTTTTGCATGACATGCCCTTTAGGATGCACCATGTGCTCCAAGGGTGCCACTCACCTCTTGACTGATTGGTAGACATCAATAACCCCTAGAGTCAACACTCCGCCAGGTGAACTTGTGGGATACTAAGGGCTCTAAGGAATAAGGCCCCCTCCTTACTGTGCACCCCTTAGTATCATCACGAGCGACTGTTATAGTCTTCCCTTGTGACATCGTGGGTCCTCTTGAACTAGGTAATCATTAACCTACAGTTTGAGCCACGGTGGGAGTGCTAGTAGGCTATGGCAGGGCTGTTGTCCACACCTCTCCCTCAACCTCTCTGGTAGTTGTGTGTGGCCCCTTTACTCCATATGTGAGTCTGGTTGGTAAGTTATCGTCAACCTACATCATCAACAATTGTKTCAGAACATGTCACATCATATCATCAATCAAATGAACTAAAGTCATAGTAAACAATCAAACCCAATAGCACACTCCCTGACTCGATCTAGAGTCCAAGGGGTTCYGTCAATGCCTCTGCATCCTGATGCAGGAGCATCACCAACATCAAGCGAGCCAACGCGGAAGCAATGGACAATTGGACAAGCGCCAGCACAATTTTTTAATTTCTCTTGGATTTGATGTGCAAACATAAATGTGGCAATTTAATGAAGTGCACTTGTATAATGTAAATGGACCTTGAGTGATTCGCTCTCATACTTAGTAGGTAGAAGGCATTTATAGTAGTTAATGCAGGTAGATAGAATTTAATTCTAGATTAGACTATTTGAGAGTGCAAGAGGGAAATGGGATATAGACACCCTCAATGTGTATTGTAACATTAGATCAGAAGCATTATTGGAGCAAGAGCATGAAGAGAGTTGTGTAAGAACACCCATGTAAATATATTTGGATTAATAGAAAGAGGTTGATTCAAATTCATGGTTTAGTGTTTGTTCTCTGTGTAGTGATGTTGAATGATATGCTCATGAATGTTTGCTTCCTGTTATACATTTGCGTTATGTGTTGTGTATATGATTTCATGTTTTGAGTCTGAAATCTGAGGGGAAAGGATAATGGAATGATTTTCAATTGTTTCTCTATCTGAGTAAGAATTCCTGTAAGGATTGCAGTTGAATTGTCCGCTGGAGTGCGTCAACAAGAATTCAGGATTGCGTCTCTGAAGCTTAGATAGTTTTACTTTTTTTCTCATTTCCTCAAAAGTGCAGTTGGGCATAGGAGTCATGCAAGGAGTGCGTAGGCCGAGAAAAGTCTGAGGGTTGCGAACCTGAGTGTAGCATTTAGAGACTGCTGCTGCAAGTGTGCGTAGGGTTGAAAGGTTTCAACACTTGGGAGTGGTTGAATTTCTATCGCAAGGAGTGCATGCAAGGTTTTTCTAAGAGGACGCAAAGTTGTGGAAAAGCTCAGGAAGGATAAGTCTTTTGAAACTGTTGAAGGGCAGTGTAGAGAAGTTGTACCTGGAAGCATTAAGAAAGCGTCATAAGTTTGCACCGCAGGTGGACAAGTTGGTGGAGGAACACTTAGCTATTCACAGAAATCATCCAGGAGGAAGGGACGATCGATATTCTCTGAGGAGGGTTCACAAATTTCCATGAGCTGTTAGATCTCACAGAGGAGAAGGGGAGATATGTCGAGTATTCGCAAAGGGTTCAAAGCTCAGGAGGGGCAGGACCATAGATCTGAGCCGCAAGGACCGTCGAATCTGCTCGTGGATTTCCATATTGGGTTTTCGTGGGTAGTAGTCCTATAAACTTGGCAATGGGAATCGCAATATCATGATATGTGAAATATCGATGGCTAAGAGAACAGTGTGGGGACCACAGGAAGTCAGCAAGTGGACAGGTGGCGCGCTGCTGACAAGAAGTCAATTGAGTTGAGTTGACCATATCAGAGTTTCGAGGGGTGAAGTTTCGAAACATATGCATTAGGATTCGCGATACTGCAAAGTCTGAAATCCTGACAGAGGTGACATGGCGTTGACAAGTCAAACTCACGAGTATATCAGAGTTTCGACTAATTGGGATTCAAGAGTTGGTAAGACAGGTTGTTCGACATCGTGAGTGTCGAAATCGTGATAGAGAAAATCCTGAAAGGAGAGAGAGAAAGGTTTGCGTTGACTGTTGAAGGGGTTCAGGGATTCGATAGACCAACGCTTGACCATTGGCTTCGCGGAGTTGTGAATTTCGATCTCCTAAGTGTAAAGAGGAGATCCTATGAGGATTGTTGTGGGTTCAGATTTCATGATAGGGAAATAGAAGAACTGTTTAGAGTTCTTCAAGCTAGTAAGAAAGAAAGATCCTGTGAGCATGCAGACCTTCTGACCTACGGGTTGAGAGGTAGAGCGCGTTTGGAATCACATCCTCAAGGTCAAAACCCTGCACACTCAGTAAAAATGAGTCAATAGCTCCTGTCTATGTCAAAGCAGTAAAACATCATGTCATCTAACATAATGCATCATAATCAAGGACAAATGTTTAAATATCATAATAGTCCGGATCACTTGCGAGCAAGTGTCCTCAAAGAATAAGTTTTCTCAGTGCGCCAGAGCAGGATGTTACATACACCCCCTCTTGGTCTAAACTTCATCCCAAGGTTTCATGGTATAAATGCCTAAATAAATGTATCGCAGTATCATAAGTCTATCTATCAAAAAAAAATGGAAACTGTTGGCACATATCATATGCGTCCTCCCAGGTCGCCGAGTGCAGACTATAATTTTCGCACTGGACCTTGACCTGATATACCGTTCGACGTCGTAACTGTCGAATGCAGTGATCTAAGATGTGGAATGACTCAACCATGAGCGCTCCCTCATCCGATACCTGCAAGGAACTCATGTCAATCACATGCGTAGGATCACTAATATAATGTCTCCAAATAGATACATGAAAAACATCGTGAATACGCCTTAAAGAATCAGGCAAGGCTAGTCGATAGGCCAGGGGCCCCTTTTTCTCTACAATATTGAAAGTTCCCATGAACCTAGGAGAGAGTTTAGCTCCCTTTCCAAACTTGATCGAACACTTGTGCAGTTTAACCCGCAAGAAGACTCGATCACTGACCTCATAACTACGGTCGACTCGGTGCGCATCGACATAACTCTTCTGTTGATCCTACGCTTCTTTAATCCTTTTCCTTATGGTTTGAATTTTCTCTTCCATTTCTTGGATCGCTTCTGGTCCCACTAGGACCCTATTCTCAAAATGATCCCAACTCAAGGGCGTCCGACACGGGCACCCGTAAAGAAACTCGAAGGCGCCATCTTAGTGGTGCTCTGGTAACTATTGTTGTAAGCAAACTCTACTAGTGGAAAGAATTCTTCCCAATGATTTTGTTGTTCCATCACATACATGCGCAACATGTCTTCCAAGGTTTGGTTCATTCATTCTGTCTGCCCGTCAGTCTCCAAGTGATACGCAGTACTAAAGTTAAGTTGGGTTCCTAAGGCCTCTTGGAAACTTGTCCAAAATCATCCAGTAAACACCGATCCTCGATCGGATATAATCCTCTTAGGCAGGCCATACAAACTCACAATCTCACTGATGAAAACTCTAGATATGTCAAGTGCATGATACGTCGTATGCAAAAAAATAAAGTGAGCACTCTTCGTCAGAGTGTCTACTACTATGAAAATAGAGTTGTGTCTCCTTGTCATCAGTGGCAATCCAACAATAAAATCCATCGAAATAACTTCCCATTTCGATTCTGGAATGGCATGTGGCTGTAGTAATCCTGATGGGTGTCTATGTTCAGCCTTTACCTACTGACCAAGGGTAATTTTAAGAACCCCCCCTAAATTTATATGTATAATAAATGGTTGAATCCCCATGATACATAGGAAAAATTGAAGGCTATTTTATCAATAATGTAAAATGTATATAGAATTTTTTGGCGAATATTTTAGTCAATTATATAATCTTGTAAAATATTGGCGAATATTTCACTGAATTATAAAATCTTGTAAAATATTGGCGAATCTTTCACTGAATTATAAAATCTTGTAAAATATTGGTGAGTGGTGTTGGGTAAACAAATGGACTTCACACAACATTTCACCACATCTACTACAGTAAATTCAACCAAAATTGACAAAGAGCATTTTGTATAGGCCAATTGC
>JASDQU011440832.1:0-14904 GCA_032191745.1 Picea mariana | reverse complement strand
GTGTCAGAAGAGGTTCTTTCTCCATGAGGTAATTGGTCCAGGTATCATGGTATGTGTCACTTTTGATCATTGAAACCTTTAAATATATACATCTGGTTCCTCTTATCTCTAACGACTACTTGGATCTTACATTTTCTCACTTTACCATGTTTGGGGGGATTGACAAGGTGCCCTAGCAATCCTATGTCTGTAGGTTTTGGTTTTCCACTGGGGGGATTTCTAAAAATCCATCGTCCGCTCCCATCATATCACCATTCTTACATATTGTTTCCCACTCACCTCTCCCATTCCCCTTGTCTAGGCATTGGGTTGACCTATTTCAGAACTGCACCTTACCTCGTGGGAAGGAGGGGCTAAAGGCCTAGAAGGTAAAACCAAGCTGGTAAAAGATAAAATCCTAAAAATGAACCTTGAGATGCTTCACCCAGGGATCCCTGAGAAAGAAATAAAATGCTTCCCAGCAAGAAACAAGAGGGACGTAGAAAAATAATAAAACAAGACCTAATCATAGGATAGGGGATCTCATCATGAGCCAGCCTATTAGGTCCACGAGTACCTAGCAGTATGACATTTCCACCAGCTCGTTACCACGCCAGGGCAGTGACTCTTGGTTGCATGGCCAAGAGAAAGGGGGTCTCATCATGAGCCAACCTTCTCATCTCTGTCAAATTACTTGTGGGTAACATTTTCATCTCTGGTCACCATGCCAAGGTAGTGTCCCCTGATTATCTTTTGAACAAAAAAAGAAAATAAAAAGAATAAACGCAAAAATGGGCTTGGAAAAAAATGCATACATGACAGGGACAACTCGCCTTCTACAAAGGCACCCACTGGTAACACGTTGCATCCTTGGCCCTTACTGCACCCACATGCTTGGACATCCCCTGACCACATCATCCACTTAAATGGCTTGAATGAGATATCTCTGGGAACTTTCCTTTTTTCTGTGGACACTAGCTCAATAGGAAGCCTTGTCCTTTTCCCTAGACTTGTATTATAGGCTTGTGTAACGTCTTTGAGCTATTGATTGATGTATTAGGGATTTTATGCATGTGTTTAATAATATTAATGATGAAATGTGATTGACATTGCTATGATCCCTGTGACTGGTGAGCCCATGGAGGGTGTAGCCTTTTATGTGCAGGACCATGCCCGACGGACAGGTACCATTTGGACTGATACACATGGGGAGATGATCATTTCGAACCTCCATGGGGCTAAAGAGCCCATCATATGGATGCTGAGACCCCACCATGGGGTAGAGATGAGACAGAGATGGATAGGTGTCTTGCACCGGAGAAGAAGTGCATGTTCCACCAGAGGCACCCCAGCAGAGCTTGACCTAGGTGGATTTGCCCTTTTTCAATGGAACGTTGGCCTTGGAAGGCCTAGGATGTCACCCATCATAGCCATGATGTCATCCAACAATATGGACATTTTGGGAAGCAGAGTGCGCAGTATTGGCACGTGTGGCAAGTTGGAGAAGCCCAAGGAGGGCTAAAGTTTTGTTCCAGGATGCCCCATTTGCCCTAGAAGGTGATAATTTCCCCCTTAGAGGGGCTTCTTATCTCTTTATAGCTCAATTAGGGTTTTAATTTAACAATTTAATGTAAAACAGTATGATTTTGATAATTTGGCCTTGTCGGCCTTTTACCTTACCTAAAATGTAAAATTAGGTCAAGGTTTTGTATAAATGAGAGATTTCCACTCTCATTTTTTACATCACAACTCACTCACTCATTAGTGAGGTCTGTAATTAGCGCCCTATATTGGGTTATTGGATAATTGGGTGATGCACACTTGTTGAAGGAAGGCTATTTTGGCATATTTTGGTTTCTCTCTTGAAGGAAGGTGTTACAACTAGGGTTTGCACATTTATTTCTTGGTGAATTGTAAATATTTTTCTGCAAAACTTCTTGAATGAATGGTTGTAGTTTAATTTCTTGGATTTATTTATGATTATTGTTGAACAAAAACCCTAGGTGACAAGCACACAAGTAGGTCCTTGTCTCATGTCCCCTGATAGAGAGATTTTCAGCCATTGAAGAGGAAAAAGAGAGCTTATTTGTAGCTACACTCCTTTCTCCTTTTCTCCCTTTACTAGTCATACATGTTTGAGCTCAAGAAGGAGAATACGTCCTAGGCCTATGTTATCTACACTTAGGGTCATTTTCTTCTAGGTTTTGATGATAGAGCCTTGTTGTAGCAACACTCTCCCTCATTTGAATCTCTTGTCTTGACTTTATCTTTCATGCTAGCCATTTTTTCCATCTAAGGAAGGAGGAGAGAGCATGAGGCCTTGCCATAGAAACACCGGAGTGAGCCTCTCTCCCCTAGGGTTTTGTCTCTGAGGCCCTGCCATATCAGCACTTCAGAGCTCTTCCCTCCAGTCCTTAGTCATCCTCCTTCAACTTGTGCGTCCTTCACTCTTGACTCCATTAAACCCTAAGGCACTAATCTAGAATTCCTCCAACATTGAAGTGAAATTGGTCAAACAACTCTCAAACTCTTTGAATTTTAAACCCTAACTACACTAACCCTAGCCCTAGCTAACCTTACTAACCCTAAGTTTCTAACATCATCCTTGGTTATTACATCTTAATGTAGCAACGTTTTACATTATGAGCAAATGAATGGTAGTTAAAGGCATTAATTAGGTCAAGTATTGATTTATTGCATTGAATGCCATATCGTTCTAGTATTTATTGGTGAAGTAACATTATCTTTCAGTGCTATTTTGTAAACATTTACTTCGTCAACATTTACTTTCAAATTTCTTATATTGAATATCAGATAGTCTTTGATATATATGAAGTACTAACCAGAGCCTGCATATATCAATTTATTGTTGCTTTGTTCTCGGGCAGGGATTCTACTTGGTTATCTTTGTTGGCTATAAGCTGGACTATCTGTTTCGGTGGTGATCTGTGAAGGGGGAAACTTGTCATTGTCTAATTATCCTTTAGCCTCTTCAAAACCCCAAGTCACCGGGGACGTCTCCCCTGGGCCTCACCTCCCTAAAGAGAAAGAACCTTCCCATCGTGGTGACATTCGGTGGGATAGGTTCATGTTATGCCAGTTTGGCCCTCTATCTTCTAGCCTTTCTTCCTAGCTACAAACTGTGCAATAACATTTTGGAGCCATTGTCAGGGAACACTGAGTCAAACCTTCCTCAAGACAACAACTTTTCGGTAAGCCTTACCTCTAGACTCTTTATCTCACAAGTTTACCTGGCGACTCCACTTAGGGTGTTTTCCCTTTATCTTTTGATGGTTTCAAGAAAATCATCTAGCGACTCCACAAATAGCTAATGATGACCCATAGTGGGTGTCAGTATATACTTTCATCTACTACTATGACCTCCAAAAATCCTGTCACCCCTGCAAGTTCTCCTAAATGGTCTCATGAAGAACTCTTTGGCCCCTTAGGCTTAGCTAACACCCAAGGGGGGTTACATGATCTACCCAAGAAGGTCGAGTCCTGGATACCTAAGTTTTTAGGGGAAGATGGATCCTACAACAACTCTCATTTGACCAACTTATGTGATGCATTCCCGTTTCACCAATCTGGACAAGAACACCCTGATGTCTTTTTAAGGCTCTTTCTGAGCTCACTCACCAGAAGTGCCAGAAGATGGATTAACAAACTCTCGAAAGGAAGCATCAAAACCCCTGAAGATCTTGAACAAGCCTTTAAGAAAGATTGGTGTGAAAAAGAAAGCATGGATTCCCTTTACTCTCAATACACTAATATTTGCAAAGCTTTTAGCGAGGGCATTAGGGAATTCAATGATAGGTTCAACCTTCTCCTCAAAAAGATCAGACCTAGTGTCTTATAAGAAGTTGTCCTCCAACACTACTTGAACTCGTTGGAAGGAGTTTTGTAGTTTACTCTCAAAGATCTGTCACCCTTGACTCTAGAAGAAGCACAAGATTTTGCTTGCCAGATTGAGAGGAACCTTGAATTCGAGGACTACATCCATCAGGTCAATCTCTAGCACAATAATAACCCTTGAGGTTCTAGTGACGAGGATATCATTGAAACTGAACCCAAGCTCCCAGAAATTCTTGAGGTAAAACTCATGCCTCCCAAAAGGAAATGGAGCACAGCTTTCTCAAACATCAACAATGACTTGAACATCTCAAAACAACATGAACCATCTGAGGATTTGGGTATGACCACTCATAAAAGACCTAACTTTGTGGATTCCTTGTTTGTCTTAAACACACCAATGTTAGAGAATCAAGATGTGAGTGAAACCAATAGGTATCCGAAAAATGGGTTTGAAGAGCCCCAAGTACATAGTGGAACTGATCTAAGCTCTAGTATGTCCTGTATCTTTCAAAGGGTTAAAAAGATTCATGAAATGATGGAAATTTCTTTTCTAACAAAGCAAAACCCAGATGACCAACTATCTTTTGAGGAGATTCCCACACTATTACAAACCGGTCATTCTGAGCAAGATGAGCAAGCACCCTCTTCCTTATTAACAAATGATCTTGGACCTAGTGACTATGATTCAGTGGATCCATACTTGTTTCAAGATTGCCCCACTTTTCCTTTGACAGAAGAAGACACAAATTGGGGTGATTATCTCGACGATACCTATGATATCTCTGAAGATTCAGATGAAGATAGCTACCCAATACATAGAGTAAGTAATATCGTTGAGTGGAATGAAAACGTTTTCAAAGACATAGAAGTTCCAAACACCTTAAGAACTACCAACAACGTGGATGAAAACCCTTGGTGTTTTCAATACAGTGAAGCACATTGGGAACATGAATGTCCTTACAGTGATGGTGGCCATCAACAAGTGAACAATATATGCCACATCATAGAAGGCCCACAAATAAATATCACCACTGATGAGCATCAAGAGGCCATCAAAGAGGTAGTCAGAATGGCCAGAATGGTGGTAATAAACAACCTAGACCAGGAATCAAAAGAGAAGCTAAAGAAACAAGAGTTCTAGGTGTATAGAAGAAAGAAGTTGAACCAACCTACCACTGACCAAACAAAAAAACCACCTTTGGATGTACTCTTTCCTAAAACATCCAAGACTGAAAGGGTTAACCGGAACTTTGACTTTCAAGGGGCATTATCCAAGATGCTTGTAACCATCCCTTTGAAAGAAGTCATCAAGGTGCCATCTGTCAAAGAGCGATTTGAAAACTTTTTCCAAGGATCAGATGGACCATTAAAATATGGAACTGGTCATCTCCAAAATGCACCTGTGACTACAACTCATGTGCAAGAGCCTAGTGATTCCATCAAAGATGAAAAAGCATGTGACAAGACCCGACAGATTCCTCATAAATACTATCTGGAAGATACGCATTTTGCAACAGAGGAAGATTCTAATCAGATTAAATGGATCAAGAAAGAGGAATACCAACAACTCCTGGACGATTTTAAAAGCCAGGAAGTCGATATTACTAAAATACTAAAAAAAGTAGAAGATGATGTACGGATCCGTCCTTGGCAGTGGGAAATATTTATAGCAGAATCCCACCCACCTCCCTCTACAAAATACACCAGGGTTGTTCAAGGAACGACCAAATTCAAAATCAAAGAGTACAAGGAGGGGGATGTGGTATGGATGTGTGATACCCAAAATGGAGATCCAACTAATGTAAAAGGAAGCACTCCGTCATGGCTCGGACCCTTCAAAGTTGGAGTGGAATCAGTTGACAACACATATTACTTGTCCACTTTGGAGGGAAGAAGGTGCCCATTACCTATCAGTGGGCACCTCTTCAAACCCCACCAAGGTGGGGGGACCTAACTCCATAGGAAAGTACAGGTAAGTAGGTATTTTGTGTTCATGTCTTATACCATTTGCATTTCATGTTAGCTTGCTTTCACATTTGCATTATTGATTGTTTTATTTTAGTCTATATATATATATATATGTGTGTGTGTGTGTGTGTGTGTGTGTGTGTGTGTGTGTATGTATGTATGTATGTATGTTGGGGTGGCATTACCACCCCAATTTTGTTACTGATACTCCTATCGAGATTGAGCAGGTCTTCAGGTTATGCCAGAGATGTTGAGGTTCTCATGTGCTCTACGGTAAGCACATGTCCCCAAGTTTGAGCCAGATGTTATCCCCACTTTTTAGGGATAACTAGGAGATCATGTCTCGAGGCCCACAAGTCCTAGACATGGAGTACCAAGAACAGGATTGACCTGAGCATAGCCCTAGAGGGCCCAAATTTTTCTCCCATCATCTTTTGTGTTGACAGCAGCAGAAGCATCCATCACCATCGGATTGGTCTTGTGTTAGAAGAGGTTCTTTCTCCATGAGGTAATTGGTCCAGGTATCATTGTATGTGTTAGTTTTGATCATTGAAACCTTAAAATATATGCATTTCGTTCCTCTTATCTCTAACGATTGCTTGGATCTTACATTTTCTCACTTGACCATGTTTGGGGGGATTGATAGGGTGCCCTAGAAATCTCGTGTCTATAGGTTTTGGTTTTCCACTGGGGGGATTTCTGAAAATCCATCGTCCACTCCCATCATAGCACCACTCTTACATATTGTTTTCCGCTCACCTATCCCATTCCCCTTGTCTAGGCATTGGTTTGACCTATTTCAGGACTGCACCTTACCTCGTGGGAAGAAGGGGCTAAAGGCCTAGAAGGTAAAAGCAAGCTGGTAAAAGATAAAATCCTAAAAATGAACCTCGAGATGCTTCGCCCAGGGATCCCCAAGAAAGCAATAAAATGCTTCCCAGCAAGAAACAAAAGGGACCCGGAAAAATAATAAAACAAGACCTAATCAGAGGATAGGGGATCTCATCATGAGCCAGCCTATTAGGTCCATGGGTACCTAGAAGTATGACATTGCCACCAGCTGGTTACCCTGCCAAGGCAGTGACTCTTGGTTGCATGGCCAAGGGAAAGGGGGTCTCATCATGAGCCAACCTTCTCATCTCTGCGAAAGTACTTGTGGGTAACACTGTTAGCTCTGGTCACCATGCCAAGGCAGTGTCCCTTGATTATCTTTTGAACAAAAAAATCAAATAAAAAGAATAAAAGCAAAAATGGGCTTGGAAAAAAATGCATCCATGACAGGGATAGCTCGCCTTCTACAAAGGCACCCATAGGTAACACGTTGCATCCTTGGCCCTTACTACACCCACATGCTTGGACATCCCCTAACCACATCAGCCACTTACATGGCTTGGATGAGATATCTCTGGGAACTTTCCTTTTTTCTATGGACACTAGCCCAATAGGAAGCCTTGTCCTTTTCCCCAGACTTGTATTGCAGGCTTGTGTAACGTCTTTGAGCTATTGATTGATGTATTAGGGATTTTATGCATGTGTTTAATAATATTAATGATGAAATGTGATTGACATTGCTATGATCCCTATGACTGATGATCCCATGGAGGGCGTAGCCTTTGATGTGTAGGACCATACCTGACAGACAGGTACCATTTGGACCGGTACACATGGGGAGATGATCAGTTCGGACCTCCATGGGGCTGAAGAGCCCATCTGATGGATGCTGAGATCCCACCATGGGGTAGAAATGAGACATAGATGGATAGGTTTCTTGCACCAGAGAAGAAGAGGACGTTCCTCCAGAGGCACCCCGACAGAGCTTAACCTAGGGGGATTTTCCCTTTTTCAGTGGAACGTTGGCCTTGGAAGGCCTAGGACGTCACCCATCATAGCCATGATGTCATCTAGCAGTATGGACATTTTGGGAAGCAGACTGGGTAGTATTGGCACATGTGGTAGGTTGGAGAATCCCAAGGAGGGCTAAAGTTTTTCTCTAGGATGCCCCATTTTCCCTAGAAGGGGCTAACGCCTCCCTTAGAGGGGATTATTATCTCTTTACAGCTCAATTAGGGTTTTAATTTGACAATTTAATGTAAAACAATATGATTTTGATAATTTGGCCTTGTCGGCCTTTTACCTGACCTAAAATGTAAAATTAGGTCAAGGTTTTGTATAAATGAGAGATTTTCACTCTCATTTTTTACAGCACAACTCATTCACTCATTAGTGAGGTCTGAAATTAGCGCCCTATCTTGGGTTATTGGATAATTGGGTGATGCGCACTTGTTGAAGGAAGGTTATTTTGGCATATTTTGGTTTCTCTCTTGAAGGAAGGTGTTACAGCTAGGGTTTGTACATTTATTTCTTGGTAAATTGTAAGTATTTTTCTGTAAAACTTCTTGAATGAATGGTTGTAGTTTAATTTCTTAGATGTATTTATGATTATTGTTGAACAAAAACCCTAGGTGACAAGCACACAACTAAGTCCTTGTCTCATGTCTCCTGATAGAGAGATTTTCATCCATTGAAGAGGAAAAAGAGATCATAGCCGTAGCTACACTCCTTTCTCCTTTTCTCCTTTTGCTAGCCATACTTGTTTGATCTCAAGAAGGAGAAGATGTCCTAGGCCTAGGTTATCTACACTTAGGGTCATTTTCTTCTAGGGTTTGATGATAGAGCCTTGTTGTAGCAACACTCTCCCTCATTTGACTCTCTTGTCTTGACTTTATCTTTCATGCAACACCGGAGTGAGGCTCTCTCCCCTAGGGTTTTGTCTCTAAGGCCCTGCCATAGCAGCAGTTCAGAGGTCTTCCCTCCAGTCCTTAGTCATCCTCCTTCAACCTCTGCGTCCTTCACTCTTGACTCCTTTAAACCCTAAGACACTGATCTAGAAGTCCTCCAATGTTGAAGTGAAATTGGTCAAACAACTCTCAAACTCTTTGAGTTTTAAACCCTAACTACACTAACCCTAGCCCTAGCTAACCCTACTAACCCTAAGTTGCTAACATCATCCTTGGTTATTACATATTAATGTAGCAACGTTTTACTTTATGAGCAATTGAATGGTAGTTAAAGGCATTAATTAGGTCAAGTGTTTATTTATTGCATTGAATGCCATATCGTTCTAGTATTTATTGGTGAAGTGACATTATCTTTCAGTGTTATTTTGTAAACATTGACTTCGTCAACATTTACTTTCAAATTGCTTATATTGAATATCAGATAGTCTTTGATATATATGAAGTACTAACCAGATCCTACATATATCAGTTTATTGTTTCTTTGTTCTCGAGCAGGGATTCTACTTGGTTATCTTTGTTGGCTATAAGCCGAACTATATGTTTTGGTGGTGATCTGTGAAGGGGGAAACTTGTCATTGTCTGATTATCCTTTAGCCTCTTCAAAACCCCAGGTCACTGGGGACGTCTCCCTTGGGCCTCACCTCCCTAAAGAGAAAGAACCTTCCCATCATGGTGCCACTGGTGGGATAGGTTCACGTTATGCCAGTTTGGCCCTCTATCTTCTAGCCTCTCTTCCTAGCTACAAACTATGCAATAACAATGCCAAAGTTCTAATGGTCCAACGTTCCAATAATAATCAAATAAAATAAATGACAAAATTCCCTTTTATACTTTTCGATTTTGCAGGGGCATGAGGAAGTGGTTTTGAGGTAACCTGCCTTTTGTCCCACAATGCTCCTGGTGATGCCATGTACCACCGAGATAAAACCATGGTTTAAATTGTGGGACTGCCCTTTGAAATTAAACTCTGTGCAACTTCGCCCCCCATAATCTCTCTCGGCCATTGATCTCGAGAACTCACGATCCACGATACTTTAGACCCGATCGACTATTTTTCTATTTTGCGAGGGCATGAGAAAGCGGTTTGAGGCAACCCTCTTTTCATTCCACAATGCACCTAGTGATGCCATGTACTCTAGAGAGAAAATCGTGGTTTAAATTGCAGGACCGCTCTCCAAAATTAAACCCCGCGCAGCTTCTCCCCCTGCAATCGTTCTCGGTCGTTGATCTTGTCGCAATTTGTGATCTGGGTAACCCTGTTATTTTAGCGCCACGCTAAATTTTATCTATCCTCCAACTCCATAATCCTTTTAACCATGTTTAGATATGGCACCCATTTGGTGTTCAAGAGCTTTGAATACTGAGCAGGAATACCTTCCAGAGGACGATCTCTCGAATCTGACGTGGTGACCTGACGTCATTGTGTTGAGGTGTCATGGAAAGTAGGGTGACACATGTCAAGTGGAAATGGGTGATTGACACAACCAAATGACCATGAATGAGTGCCATGTTTCATGACTGATGAGTGTGCCCCATGTCTCAATTGATGGTTGCCACGTGCTTCAGCACTTCGGGCTTCGAGAGTTTTGGAATGTGAAGCATGAAGTTATCCAAGAGTAGTACGGTCCTGGAGTGACGTGGAAGATTGACGTCAATTCAGCACTTCAGCGCTTATGTTTGGTCATTAAGCCGTACGCTACTTTGAAATTCTGAATGCATGAGATTCGTTAATCTAAACTATACATGGGATATCCACCGTTGAAAATTGAACCTGTCTATTTTCTTGTATTTAAATCTCGAAATGGACTTCTCTGAATGCTTTGTTTTTGCTCATGGTTGTTCCCTGTGCATACAACATACTTGATTGACCTGTCGTAAGCTCAATTAATGGCAAACAAGCTGACAAGTAGTTCGAACCAAATCACGATATGTATTTACCCTTCAAGAAAAACATAAAAACTCTGTGCAAAGAATTAGTCAAGCAAGACAATAAGGAAAACCAAGTCATTGAACAAATGGGAAACTGACTTGACCAACTTTAAGAGGAAAAATTTCTAGGAAGATATGTGGAAAAGAGAGAGGCAGGGAAAGGGTGAAAACTTAGGTCTTAACATGGAGTACATGACTATTTTGGATGATTATTCGAGTTGAGGATTTAGGTGATGGGAACTTGATGGAGCTAGTGAAAACATTTTAAAATCATAGTGGAAAGATATCACAACGTCAATATTTTTTGGAAAAAAAAAATACAAATTATCATGTGATAACACACTGTAAGACTTTGTGGTATCTACTACAAATTTTGTAATAAACCCTGCAACAATACTATCTAACGAAAAATCTATTGCACGTTTGAATTTGTTGTTAATTTTTTGTAACTGCATGATCTCCATAGGATTCCACTTCAGTTGTCTGATCCGATTGGTTGGGTGGTTGTCTTTTAAACTTAATAGCCACTCCTGCAACAAATGTAGAAAATCACAGAAAAATACCTCATGCAAGTCACTAAACACATATTTATCCAGGTATTTGCACTGTGTCAAATTAGGGCTTTTTTAATCCTTCTGCACAAACTTAAGCTCCTTTTTTTTCAACCATCTTTCGATCTCTGCCTTCATTGGATTCCATGGTCTGAACATTCCTTTTTATACCTTCATTTTCCTCATGCTTCTTCTATGAATCCCATCCACTCAATCTTATGCAGTTCCAACCGACAACAGAACCATTTTTTGGTTTTTGATCTCTATATCTACTTCTTGGGTTGACCCAAGTTCATATCTGAACAGGTTTCCAACAAAACCCTCTAAACCTATCGGCCCTCCTGGTAAACCAAAAGGCAACACAACACAGATAATGTACTTCACAGTCTCACCTGAGATAGTTTATGGGTGACTGCAATGCTCAGGTGCTTGTATTCTAGGAATGAGTGGGGATATCGGGTTATATTTGATCTTCTTCAGACCTTGATCTAACTATTCTCTTTATTATTCCTAAGGTTCACTCATTAGTTAAGCCTATGCATGCATTCTAATAGATCTAACTGAGCCATTCATTCATCCATTCATAATATCAATAATGACAGAAGGTAAATATGTAATAAACAACACACATAACACAGATGTTACCATGGTTCACCCCCTCATGGGATACGTCCACACAAATCTAGCTTCTTAGGATCTTTTATTTAGATTTCTGCAATATATGGTGTTGCGCGCACTACAATTCTGATCATACGATCATGGAAAAGGTTCCACAACCTCTGTGAGGAAAAATGGATCACACAAGGATCCTCAGCCTGTGATCTAACCCTTAGGATCTAGCTACTTTACTCTTCTACAACTCAACAATTTACAAAATCATATTAGAACTACAATAGTAGAACTGAATCAATATTCCAGTCAATCCCAACCGAACAACATTGAACCAAAAACGACAATGACCCCCGTCCTAGACCTCCTAGGTTCTTATTTATATTAATTTACAAGCTTCTTAGTTGTTACAATCTCTTACCAAAACCCTAACCCTAACATGGTTAGGTTTTTCTACTTACGTGCCTTGCATTCTTTCCTCCTTTGCATGCGGCTTTCCCTCGCACGTGCTACTTTTCCTGCCAGTTGTTCTTCTCCAAAGTTGGGTTTTACTTTCCAAAAATAGACCTTACCTAAAAATAGGCATGTGCCCAACACCAAGCTACAAATTGTGCAATAACAATGTCAACAAATCTATCCTCAAAACATGGCCAACCTCTCTCACCTCATTTAGATGAATATCCTTAACATGCCTTCCAATAGCCATACAAGCACTGATATAATAAGTTATACCCAATCTTATAATACAAGGAACCTTCCTTCTCATTATTACATAAACAAAGTTAAATATGAAGGATATTCACCATTGCCTCCCAACATGGCACCTATCCATTCTCCCCTTAGCCAATGTTACCTTACAACTACACCTAATATCCTAACCAAATAAACATGAAACCCTTTAGTTGATCTAAAATGGATCACTATGTAATTTTTCATCTATTTTAGTACCTCTTTAGTGGAAAAAATAGAATTGTTGGCTTGTAGGGCCCATTTTAGAGGCATGGCCTATTTTGGTGATTTGAGGTCTTTAAACTTCCAAATCTCATTTGGGGCATTAAACAATTATTTTTGGGGTCAAAGCTTTCTGGGCATAGTCCCTGGCCTCTCGATGTTTTTTTGCATGTCGAGAGATTTCTAACAATGCAAAGATCACCTCAATTGGATACCACATGAGGAAGTTGTGCCTCACTCAATTTGAGTGCTTATTATTTTGACCATTGTGGCATTGAGTGAATGCCATGTCAGAGCCCATTACTCACACATGTGGAGCTAGTCATGTATAGAATTGTAAGAATATTTTAAATGATAAAAAACTCTAACCCTAATCGAGAGTTTAGGCATACAAAATCTCTAACCCTAACCCTGGATGACTATCAAGAGATGTTAACCATTGGGTCGCTAGGAAAGGAACGAGTTCCATTCTTGTTGTATCGATTATTGTTCCATAGTTGAGCAAAGAAAGGGAGTGATATATTGAAGAAGAACAAAGGAAGTTGAAGGCCCTATAGTATCCATGTAGGCCACAATGTCAATGGACACTCCATAGTGAGTTGACATTTCTTTGTATTTTCATTTCATATATGTGATGAAAAGAACAAGGCACAATCCTCACTTTCTAGCTGGGTTTTCCCATATTTGGTTTCCTAGGGTAGATCTTGTGTTCATAGTGTGGATGGTGTGGTGTTGGTTTTATCTTATTTTATTTGAATCTCATCTTATTTCAGTATTTTGAGCGTTAAACTAGTAATATTAAGTAGAACACTAAGATTTTGGAGAAACTTGTAAGATTTGTTGTGATGAATTGTTCCAATGAAATATCTGTGATGTATACATATCATTAGCTTAGATGTGTGACCTTTACGTTCTCTTTGATATCTTATTGTTTGCAAACTAAGTTGTGTTCTCATATAGATATTGTCATCTCATGGATCATGAATTGTTATGAGAAAACTCTGTAATACATGAGACTAGCATATAAACATCAAGTAGGATGGCTACTTCATTTCCGCGTGCAAATATTCCTCCTCTACTAAAACCAAAATTGAGTTTGTGTTCTCTCCATCTTCCTCATCCCCATCCTCAACCATTATAAATATTTACACCTTATGTGTAGGCCTCTCATTTCCTCACACTCTACCTTTGTTGAGCACACACTTACACTGAGAAGGGGGGGTGAATCAATATAAGACAACTTTTTGTTTTTTCAAACATTCATCAAACATAATAAAACAATCAGATTGTAGAACATGGAACACAAGATTTACATGGAAACCCTTTCGAGAGAAAAAAACAACTTCTCTTTATAATTCTTTATAGGCACCAACCTACCATTACAAATATTTGTAGGCACCAACCTACTGGAGACATCAATCCTCATTGGTACAAATATTGGTAGGGACCTACATACTCTTACAGATATTCATAGATACTAATCTATTGAAGACACCAATCCCCACCACTAAGCACCAACTCGGAAAGAGACACCAATCTCTTACAGATCTTCATAGACACCAAACTACTAGAAACACCAATTTATTTTTTCAAGTTGCACCAACCTTTACCAAGTATGCTTGCTACTTCTTCCTTCACTAGGTCTCCTTGTTGCTTCTTCCTTCACCAGGTCTACTCACTGCTTCTGCCTTCACCAGTTTTGCTCACTACCTATGCCTTTACTAGGTATGACCAAAGTTTAAACTTCCAAATGATAACTTTCTCAAACCTTGATGTTTTGGGCCTCTTCCCAAGAGTGACCTTGTACAACATGCCATGTATCCAATTTTGAAAATTGATTCTAAAATTGTGTTGGTAGCCCAACATATTTCTAAATTTTTTATATCAAATAATAATCTATGTAGCTTCTTAACTGGGGTCGTACATTTTTCTGTTCTTCATAAGTGATTTTTAAAACGACAATTGCAAGCTTTCGGTTTTTCCTAATGTTTTTGTTTTCATGCTTCGTTCATGACTGAAATCATGAAAACGAAGCATTGAAACTTATGACTGTATTATCACTCTATTTGAAAAGTTTACGAAAGGCAAGATGGCTCCACAGTTTTTATTAATGAAGTCTTGTTCCTTGCTATGAAGTTTATTCTCTTTGTTTTGACTCCTCGAATGTCAAGCATGCTTATGGATTGTTATTTGGATCAACAAAGGACCATTTAATTTAAGCATTGATATATTTTTGTGTGGTTCTTGGTCATGCGTTCCCTTGT
>JASDQU011440831.1:865-14361 GCA_032191745.1 Picea mariana | reverse complement strand
AAAATTGTGACCAAAAGCAATTACAAACCAGGGAAAACTAAGAAGTTGGATACCTCGATTTTCTGCAACAAGATAGACGGATATGGTTTGAAGCATACAAATATGATTCTGCAATATGCATAATGTATATTTCATTATTCAAGAGCAACACCAACTATGTGGTGACCAGACCAGTATGTGTACAAATCAGGGAAAACTAAAAAGCTGGATAATTTTTATTTATTTTTCAACAAGCTATACAGATATGCTTTGAAGCATAGAAATATGACTTTGCAATATGTTTGATGTATATCTCATAATTCAAGTGCAATACCAATTGTATCGTGATCAGACCAATATCTGTCTAAGATAAACATATTGTATTGAGGAATGGACACATTTGACCACACATGGTCAATAAGTGTGTTTTGCAGATGGCTTGTGTTGTTCAAAAGAAAGCGGAGACTGTATTTGCACATGTAGTTTTCCAACTCTTTTGTTATGGCATTATTTTGTAGCATGTCAATATTGAAGTCTCCTACAAGCACAATTGGTCAGTTCAGATGGAAATGGAATAATGCATTGGAAATAACATTTACTATGCTGGAGAATGTTGCATGGGGAACAACATACAGATTCAATATTGCAATTTATGTTCCATCGAAAAATATTTTTGCAAGCACCACCTCAACATTCTTTTCTTCGAAATGTATATGGTCCAAAATTGGTACATGTTTTTTCACCAATATCATCACCCCATGTGTAATGTAACTTGATATGCAATTGTGATTTGGGAATTGTTTGTTTTGCATGCATAATGCCACGTATGTTTCCTGCAAACACAGAATATCGGATTGCATTGTATCATAGTCATTGAGTATATCATCCATGTGTGCATGTAAGTTGTGTGTGTTAAGGGAGAGAATTGATACAGATGCCTTTGTTTGCATGAATTGGTAATCATACTGCAATTGTCATTTTGCGGTGGTCCTGAGTCGTTCCATTTCAATATCGACTTTCGGTTTGACTTTGAAGTTATCTTTTGTAAGAGGACTTAGTAAATACAAGGATTCTATACTTCTGACACGGGACAGTGTTGTGTATACAAGTCCATGTATCTGAATTCCAGCAGGCTGAAATGCAACATTATCAAGTGTTAGTCCTTGCGATCTGTGGACTGTACATGCACATGCAAGTTTAATAGGAAACTGTTTTCGAAACTTCAGTCGACCTGTCTTTGTTGATGTCGATACTAGCTTTGATATTCATAAAATAGGTGTCCAATCTCTTGCAATGTTTGAATTATATAGATAAGCCAACTTACTTGCTTGTCGCTTGCTTATATGCGATTCATGGAACTTAATCCAAAGGACATCAAGTTTTTTTGTTTTCGTATAGCCTTTGAGTATTCCATCTGCACCATTGACCAAGCCATCTTGTGAATCATAGTTGCAGGCATATATTTCAACCATCATTTCTAATTTCAGGACAAGTTGCAAAGGTAAAGTGGCTATATGTTCATGACGTGGCACATTTCCATGGTTGTCTTCTTCCAGGTCAATTGAATTGATGATGATATCATCGTCAGGCATGAGTGATAGCATGTGCATGTTATGCATTGCAACATCCTTACTTGTGTAGAATAGGTAATGGAACGTTGGGTCTGTTGGTGCAGGCCGCAAGCACCTTGAATTGATATATGTTAAGTCATCATATGTTTGGTTGTTTGTTCACATTCTATTCAGAATTGCAATGAATGTTTCATTTGTCTAGCGCATTGTAGTATGCAATTCAAAGCATTTAATATTGTCTCTCCAGAAGTCATGTGTCACTATTTCCATGCTAACCGTAGGTTGTTCAAATATCAAAGAATCTTGGATTGGCTGTGCCTAGTAAAGATCCCCACAAAATATCATGTCAATGTTTCCAAAGTATTTCGTGTGCACATGTTTTATGCTTCTTAGTCGGCTGTCAATGGAATACAAGAAGCGAATTCCAATCAAAGATGCTTCATCTATAAAGACAAGTTGGAGTTCGTCATAAAGCTTAGACAATGTATCCAACATTTCCTTGCTAAGTGGAAGAAACCGTGACTTGTTAAAAGGCATTAAAAATGCAGAGTGGACTGATGTTCCACCTACATTATATGCAGCTTTTCCTGTGTATGCAACTATTAAGCCCTTTGGTTTCATAAGATCAGAGGAATTGTTTGAATCAGAGATTCGTATAAGCATTTGGAACAGTGCTTTCGTTGTGAATGTCTTGCCTGCTCCTTCTCCACATGTAAGGAACAAGTACACAGGAGTGTCCATGTTCAAGCATTTTTTAAGCGCAGTGTCCTTTAGAATTGTTTGTTGTTCTCCATTCAACAGATGTCTTATTCTATGGTATTCATTATTTTCAATTAGGAAAGGATGTTTTGTGACTTGAAAACCAAGATTGATACATTTTTCACTTCCACCTGCTCGAGGATGAGGCAAATCCGCTTGTAAGTCATAGGACTCGCAAGGAGTTCTGGTTGTTTTTCGGTTCATGAATGTCACATCAAGATTGTCAGGGTTTTCTAGCTCATTAACTACAATTTCTAGATCACCCCATGTTGGATTAACATTGTAAGTAAATCTAGCTTCATTGATTTGCACTATAGTCTCAGAGGCAACATATGCAACATCCCATGTAGAGAAGTTATGTTTTATTGTCTCTTCGTTTTCATCGAACAGAACGCATAGCAACATTTTTTCTATACAATAGTTTTCATAGTCAGAATGTTTATTGTATTTGACAAACCGTATCATAGAGGGTTTTTTTCTTTTTTATATGGGCGCACCATTTTTTTTGTAATGCGATACGAATTCTGCTAAGCATATATGCCTAATAGGAGATGGACGCTAGAGGTAATAATCAATAATAAAGCAACATAGCACGTCTTATGAATTGTCAGGCTCTTGTTCTAGCAAAACTAGTGGTTTAAGCACAAATGTGTGTTTCTCAAGTGGAGATGTGTTTATGAAGACACATTTTCTTGAACTATAAGTGAGAGGCAGGGAAAGTGCAATGTGAACTGCTTGCCGAGGAGACATTTGTTGAAGATTAAGAAATGTATTGCCAAGTGTGCGTATCATTTGTATGGCATCAATATGACTTCTTTCATGTTCTTTGCATATTCTTGTAAATGAAATTGTCATAGATTTGTCAACCTTTGTCATATACGAGGTACAATACGATGCTGCAACATATGCATTGAGCACGTACTGCGCATATGTATTTTCTTTCCACATAACTAGCATGTCCTTGGAGAAATTGTTGTTCCAAATATGGGAAAGTTTCCGTTTAAGGAAAACTGTTGGTTGTTTAAGCGTACATTGTATGGCTTGGATGTACTCATCTTCTAATAGATTTAGCTCTATCAAGAAGTCATCAAAGTTCATCAGCTCATCAAACTCTCCTTGTTCTAGAAACATGAACAAGGATTTAGATTTCTCAACAACAACATTGTCCTCTCAACTAAGTGGCTCTATGATTCTTGTAGCTCTCATTGGCGGCACGGGAATGTTGTATCTGCAATGCGAGTTTTTTTATTTTCTACAACTTCTTGTATGATAATGTCTATGAACTTTGGCAAGTTCTGGATCCAAATGATTTGTGTTGCATGTTATGTATTTGTCCACAAATTGCTCGATCTGTGAATTGTTGTCAGCTCCATAGACTGGTGCACCCTCTATCCACAATAGTGTGTGGTCATGTTCATTCCCCCTATTCTGGAATTCAGTCACAAAAAATTAGTCTGATATTTTTCCGAAAAACGTTTCATCATGGCATATCAATTGTCTCAAAGCATTTATTCTATGTCTATAGTAGTGAGTACATGTCACTGGGTCTTTTCTTATGAGGTAGTCAATGTCATTATTTTCCAGTGTATCGGTTTGTTTTTTACGTTTCCTGTTCCTATGTAGGTCAGATACGACAACCACCAATGGATCCCAGCAATGCTCTGCACTTGTAAATGTGATGAAAAATTTTGGTGGGCCCAATTGCCGGATCATTGCAAAAATAGTTTTCTTGTTTTGTTGCAAATAGTCAGGAGAGGTGCGAATGTTTTTGAAATCTATGTATCCAATATCAGATTTCAGAATTTTTTCTAGGTTTACTTTGTACTTGACATCCTTGGCCAACAACTTTCTTCCTTGTAACTGGCCTTTTCTTATTCGGACCCACATGCAAGACAAAACTTGCTCTATTATTATGAAACAAATTTGTTATGTCACAAGAGAAGTCACCACTTGAATGTAGCAGCTCCCATTGGACTATTTTATGATAATTGAATCATTTTGTATTGTCGGTGGCACGTGGATCTCCATAGAAGAGTGTTGGGAAGTTCATTTCCTCAACACATTTGTCCTTGAATATTTCAAGTGGACGTTGCCCCTCAGTAGGTGCAATTTCGACAATCTTGTCTTGCAAATCACGAATGCACTGTGAATCAGTGAATCCATGCACCAATGTCTCAGCAGGTGTTTCATTCTCCGATTCATCACTTGTATTGAATTCACTAGCATTTTCGAGAGTCTCTGCAGAGTTGGCACCCTCTTCTCCAAGAACACTGTTCTAGTTCTCATTTATACAAATGTTTTGTGCTTTGTACAGGGCCCTCGAACATAATTCCTTTAATGCTTTCATAACAACATGCACACACACTTTGCCTGTCCGATACACATTTTTGTATCGCAAGCGTCTTTTGAGAGCCACAACAATTTTCATTGTATCGCTAATGAATTGTGGCAAGGCTTTTTGCACAACATCTAGCTGAACAAGCACATTAATAATTGATCCTGTTAAGCCCATCTGGGGTCGTTTATAGCCCCAAGGCCTGATTTGTGAAAATGCAATTCGTAGAGACACAAGTCTCTCTTCAAGTTTTGTAAGTGCACTTACATCTAGTAGTGGTGTATTACATCTTATTTGGTCAGGGGTTGCAAATTGTGGCAGTTTTCCATTTTCAAGGGACCGTTTGCATGGAAGAGAAATTTTTCCATTGGAAAATGTTTTATCATGCACTGTCAAGCGGAGGTATTATGCTTCCAAATCAGGCATGAAAGACTTACTATTTTTTGCGAAATTAAATAGTTCACAAATTGCACATGCAATGGAAGGAGTGTCTTTGATTTGTTTCATGTAGGTCTGTCTTGCATCTTTCTTTTGCAGGGAAGTATGGGTAGAAAATGTTTTCTGGTTTTCATTGGTAGTAGTGCATGGTGTTGATTCTGGCCCACGAAATGTGACAATTTCATGACCATTATGGGATATGCGACTTTACCTGTTTTTGTTGTGTTGTGCACGAAAAAAAAAAAATAGATTGTGATATGTGAGTTTCTCTCTAAAATGAAGCATAGTAATGCATTTTTTTCTCTCACACATGATCTTTTTCAAGTTGTGGTAACTTACTCTATGTTTCTTGTCCAAGGGCAGGATGACCTAATGACAACTGGAATGAATTTCACTCTGATTCAGGTTGTGATAACTTAGTCTACGTTTTTTTTTTAAGGCCTGTATGGCCTCATCACAACTGGGACAAATTTCACGCATAACTTTTTTCAAGTTGTGATAACTTAGTCTACGTTTTTTGTTTAAGCCCTATATGGTCTCATCACAAATAGGACAAATTTCACACATGACTTTTTCCAAGTTGTGATAACTTAGTCTACGCTTTTTGTTTAAGCCTTGTATGGCCATATCGCAACCGGGAGGAGTTTCATTCTCACTAAAACGCATGCCACGCGTATGTAGATTCGATGCGGTTTGGGTGGCATGGACATTGAACCATGAACCAATGATATGTCCAAGCAAAGGTTGATAATGGATATGTGTTGTATCTATTTTCAACGAGAGTATGTCAATTGTTCAATCGCAATTTGAATCAATAGACCAGGAATGGACGGTGCCATCTGGCAAGGCCGACCAGACCTGGATATTTACTTTGAATATGATAGATAACCATTGAAAACAAAATCTGCAACCCTCCACATTTCCTTTTTCAAATGGCAGCGCCATGTTTACAAGGTATTCTTGCCAACTTGCAATTGTTGGCATATTTTCTAAGAGATACAACGAAAGGTATTGATGCAAGCAACTAAAAGCCTGTTGGCTGTCGCCTATAATTGCATTGCAAAAGGACTGTAGAGTGTAAATCTGCAGCGACTGCACATCAAACTCTGTTGCTACCAAACAACAAATTGCATTGAACAGACTATCTCCATAGCTAGACACAACAGTTGTTGCTAGCTGTAAACCATGGCAGTCTATGTGATGCATAATCCGTTTCCACTGCGATTCAAGGTATTTGCAAATGAGGGACAAGTAAATATGAGCTCCTTCAATATTGCATATGGAAAAAAAATTGTACAGTAGTGGTTCATAATGACCATTGACAACATTGACATCATGGAACAAGATGCAATATGGATTGTTAGATGCAGTTTTGTTGAATCGCATATATCTTGTTTTTCTTGTCAATGACCATATTCCAATTGATATATTGAGCCAGTTAGACAACCACCGTATACAAAATGTATCTCTCCAAATTCCCCTCTCATGTGCAGGCATAATTGGATATGAAGACAACCACATCTTTGAAAAATACGTAGCGACATCATGTATTCCATGCAACTGCCGTAGAAAATCATATTCTGATTTGTATTCATACGACTCCAATGCCTCAACGTCGCCATTTTTTAAACATCCCAAGAAACAATCTATCAATCCATTGCGCAAGTCGGTCGAGGAATAACAGAAATGCCGTAGAACCTGAAATGCATCGAAAAGGCAATCCCCTACAGTATACGAGAATGCATCCAATCTAAAAAGGCCATTTCTATGCAACACCTTGTCAATGTTTTCATGTATAATGGAGTGTGTATCTATTTCATATGACTCAACATCTATTACTTGTTTCATATTTTGAACTGTGATTTTTAAGTTGTTTCTTAGCTACTTTCAATTTGCATGAAAACAAAGAAAAGGGGAAAAAAAGAATAAAACGAAAAAAAAAAAGTAAAACAAGAAAACTACAAGCGCGGAACTGCATACCAATCCCCGTATGTATCCTTCAACCTTCTTCTTTTTAACTTCAATCCCCCCCAGTTCCCATAGCAGATGAAAAGAAAACAAACCCACACTGGAAAGTGAACCAAACAGAAGAAACAACACAAATAAATAACACCATAATTTTACTGAGCAAGAAGACCGATTTGAACCTATTCATGGTGTGCATCCTACAAGCTTCTCAGAGGCATAAAAAGTTATGCAAAATAGAAAGGACAGGACAAAGGCAACAACCCTGCCTCTACACCCCGATGGATGGTTCCCTCTTCTGATAGCTTCGAACTCGTTTTCGAAAACCCGTCTGCATTGCAATTTTCAAAATAGCTATGGTCGTGGCAGCCGACATATGAAGACGCATGGTTTCCAGGACCAGAAATTAAGAGCACAGAGAAAGATGGTCTAGAACATAATTTCAAGGCAGGGACTCCCACCATTGAAAAACAACAACGAAATGATGGCACAGAAACTTACCCGTCAACAAGGGATGACAAGAGCTGAGCCCCAAATCCTGCAAACCGCAACAATAGGTCCATTAGCTTGCAAAGTTGAAGAACAACAAACCAACGGACAACCACAAAGAGGTCCAACTGCAACTACAAGACCTCAACTTTGCAAAGTTGAATCAAACAAGAACAAGAATCATGGAACGAACCAACGAACAAGCATCAACCACTGAACCAGTGATGCTCATGGAGAACAATTCTGCACAATTTCGTTGCAAACAACACCATCAAAAAAATGGAACGAAACTGTATTGCAACACATATGTACAATAAACATTTAAGGCTGCCAGACCTGTTAGGTAAACACTTAAGACTGTCATAATCGTCGAAGGGCGTATCCCTATCCAAACATTTAAGAAAGAATGCAGCGTGGCAGGCCTGTTCTCTCGAAGCACACAAGAATAAAGCAAAATTCACACATAGTAATATGCTAGAAAATGTATTCAAAGGACAAACTTTCATTGGGATAAATTTAGCTAGCAGAAAATGCTAAGCCAAACATTCGAACTAATGCTAGCATTAATCCACCTTCGAGCAATGCATAAGAAAATATAGGATTCAAAAAGACCATATACGATCAAATACTTTGGATATGCCAACATATATAACATTGGGAATAGCAAAGTCGGCAATAAGACCTCCAATCCGTTGTCCAATCAGATCATGACATATATGGTATTGTTTATTATATAAAAATTGATGTTTTTAGTTCTCTGGTTCCAACAATAGATAATATGGAAATATTTGTGGTCAAATGACAAACTAATACAAGGTCAACGAATTATCGATCACTATAGTCCCTCTATGCCTACGACAGAGACTAATAAGAGAATGAATTTACTATGAAGGGTTTATAAAGTTGTTTGGAAATAAAGTAAAATAATTTTAATGATGGTTATCAATGTAGATCATTTATCTAAGTTTAAGGGAAAAGGTAAGAAATTACTTAGTTTGCTTTAGAATTTTATTTTTATGTTTGAAAAGCTCAAAGAGAACCATTTTTAAAGTTTTATATTTTTGATGAGTTAAAAGGTTAGAAAGATTGGTATCATAACAAATATTGTGAAATTGAGATCTAAAGTGAATGCATGCACAACATTACACTGATTTTCATCTTCAACCCTCTTGGTGTTACAAAGATGAAAGATTCTTTGGACCAAGTCATCTTAGGAATTCTCGAATGTAGTGCTTCATTAGGGAACTCATGAAAGTTTGTTATTATTTTAGCAATGTTTACTTTCTTCTTTACTAGGTTATAACAAAGAGATACTTTCGATTTTCTCCTTAAATGAAATGTAATAATATTTTCAATTGCATCCATAAATATATCGTAATAGTAAGATAACTTTAAACATGCAAAGTGGAAGTTATGTAGTTGATTGGTCCAATTAACACATTATATTATCTTATTTTCTTTTGTCCTCTAATTCTTTATTGCAGAACAATTTCTCCTTAAATTAGATGTAATGATATTTTCAATACACAATAAATATATCTTAATAGTAAGATAAAATTAAACATGCAATGTGGAAGTTATGTAGTTGATTGGTCCAACTTTAAACATGTAATGCGAAAGTTATATAGTTGATTAGTCCAACAAGAGAATCAATTCACTATAAATTTTGTTTTGAAATAAAATAAAACAATACTCGTGATGGTTATTAACATTCACTAAGACCAATTTCGGTTTATCTAACCTTTAAGAAAGGTAAGAAATTACTTGTTTTGCTTTAGAATTTTATTTATGTGCTTGAAAAGCTTGAAGAGAAGCTTTCATAAAGTTTTATAGTTTTGATGAGTTAAAAGTTTAGAAAGGTTGGTATTGTAACAAATATTTTGAAATTGAGATTTAAGGTGAGTGCATGCATAACATTCTAGTGATTTTCATCTTCAACCCTCTTAGTGTTACAAAGATGACATATTCTTTCAACCACTTTATCTTAGGAATTATCCTGCTATGGAACTTGTGAGAGCTATGYTTATTTTCTTCTATACTCAGTTAAAATAAATATACATTGTTGATTTTCTAGATTAGGGTTAATTACCTCCTTATATTATCTTGATTTTCTCTTATCCTCTRAYTCTTTAYTGCGACACAATTTCTCCTTAAATTAGATGTAATAATGTTTTCAATATTATTGATATTTTGCAAAGTGACCTCTTTCTTGATTCCCCATTTAGCCAAGATTTAGCATCTTTATGCCAACCCCTCTTGAGTTGCAAGTGGTTTTGAGGAGTTTGAAGTAAACTTAGGAAGMCWCATGTCTTCCATGTTKTTTATCTTGTTCTTGTACTTAAGTACTTAGTCATARMYATGCTCTCAATGGGGTAAGAYTGACTTTTAAGAGGAAGATAGGATARGGTGTATTGTCTTTAATTTTAAGAGTARAAATTATAWAACGTTTATTATTTTATTAAATGTGTGTGTAAAAGAGAGAGTGAAATTCCACTATGCAAATATATCATTATAGTATGATAAAAAATAAAAATAAATAAATTCAAAAACTAGATAAGATATGAACTTCTTCTTTTTTTAATACTTTTTTTAAATGTTATGTATCAACTTCAACTCCATATTCAATACAAAAGGAATTACACATCTCTCTCATATTAAATCGTAAAAAGCATTTCTAAACACAAAAATGAATTTTAATAAAATGTCTATTAAATTAAATATTAATAAAATGTTTACTAAAACATTCTATTTTAAATAGAATAAATGTTATATTATATCTAGAATTTAAATAAATAAAATTTACTATAATTCATATAGTTATATTTTGAATGTGTTAAAGTATTTTTTGAGATTTTATCACTCAAATTCAATAATAAATAAACATTAATTTTAATATATTAAAATATTAATATTTTAACACTATTTCAATTTAAATATGTATAACTTAAAAATTTATATATAAAACAATTCTATAATTAATATTCATTAATTTATTAAAAATAAATTATATGATTTAAAATTATATATATATTACTATAATTACTATTCATTAAAAATAAAAATATATAAAAGTAATTAGATATAAGAAAATGGAAAACATATATATATCATTAATACTTATATGTTTTGGTGACTTTTTTTTTTTCAATAGAAAAATATCTCAAAATTATATTATGGTATAATTTCATTTACAAAGCAGTATCGATCCTAAGCGATACAAAAATAGACCAATCATAACAAAAGTCTAAAGACTGAGCTTTAAACATAGTCATTCAAAAACTGTCCCAAAACGACAAATAGTACTGTATAAAGAGAAAAACTCAAATGACTTGTTTTGGTGACTTGTCTTTCTCTCAACGTCATAAGTCAAAAGTATGTGGTTTCATCTTATAATATATTCATGTCTTTGTGTTTTGGGTGTTTACTATTTTAATTGTTGTTTCCTTCTCTTTCTCTCACACACATATATAAATTGTTTCCTTCTTTAATATTGTTATCGCACAGTTTGTAGTTTAGTTCAAAGGCTAAAGGGCAGAGATCAAACTGGCGTAACAGGAACCTTCCCCACCCAATGTCACCTCAATGGGGAGGTTCTTTCTATTTAGGGAGGTTAGCCCAGGGGAGACGTCCCCAACAACCTGGGGTTTTGAAGAGGCTAAGGTACAAAGCAAGGTTAAAGTTTCCTCCTCACAGGTTACCACCTAGGTCAGATAGTCCGGCTAAACAACCAATAATGAAGTGTATGCCCAGTTGAAAAAACCTGCCTGGAACAAGACAACACCAATACAATATATATATGCAGGCTATAACTCAAAGGGTTAGTACTTCAATAACTATCTGCTATCATTTAATAAGCAATGTAAAGCAATAGATACAAATGAAATCAATGTTTTGTCAATTAGCTACGAAAGAGCATCAATTCATCAATATCTATCAAGACGATCAAGCTAACAATGTATCCAATCAATAATTTGCTCAATAAATGCTTCAAATCATCATTCAATTGCTTATATTCAACTTTTGCTGCGTCAAGATGAGATAACCAACTGTGACGTCAGGCCTAATTAGGTTAGTTTGTTAGTTAGGGTTTCAAAATTTATAGTTTTGAGAGTGGTTTTGTACACTAAGACTTCAACATTGGAGGCTAGAGATCAATGCCTTAGGGTATATGGAGTCAAACAAGATAAGGGCACAAGGTCTTGAAAGGATGAAGACTTAAAGACTAGAAGGAAGGGTTCTAAAGTGCTACAAAGGCAGGGCCCTAGAATCAAAACCCTAGGGGAAAGAGGCTCACTCCGGTGTTGCTTAAGCAAGGCCTTGTGCTCTTTCCTCCTTACTTAGGTCAACTTGGCAAAACGGCTAGCATCAATGATTAATTTTACTAAAGGATGAGGTGAGAGAAAGTGTTGTAAAGACAAGGCTTTCAAACCCTAGAAAGTGATGGCCCTAGGTGTAGATGACCTAGGCCTAGGACGTCACCCCTTTTTCAACCTATACAATTAAATGCTAGCTTAAAGGAAGAAGCAAGATGAGTGTAGCAAAGGCTAGGCTCAATCCTTCTTCTTCAATGGCTAAAATATCTCTCTCTAAGGGGACATATAACAAGGACCTACTTGTGTGCTTGTTACCTAGGGTTTCAAATCAGCAATTTAATAAGCAAATGCAAGAAATTACACCTACAACCATTCAATTAAGAAGTTTTGCAAGAAAATCATTTACATATCATGAAGAGAAGTACATGCAAACCCTAGTTGTAAACCTTCCTTGAGAGAAATGCCATAAGATGCCAAAAATATCCTTCCAATAACAAGTGCACCTCACTTAGACAACAAAAATACCCTAGGAGGGCGCAAAAATCAGACCTCACAAGTGTGAGTGAATTGTGTTATCTCAAAATGAGGGAAAACATCCTCAATATATATCATCCAATGACCTTTAATTAAAATTAGGTCATTAAAATAGTCGACAAGGCTAATAACTAAAAATCATACTGTTTTACATTAAACTGCTAAAAGAAAAACCCTAAATGAGCAATGAGCAAGACGTCTAGCCCCTTTGAGGGAGACGTTGGCCCTTTTTAGGGCAAATCATAACATTATATGACAAACGTTGGCCCCCTCTGGGCCTCCAAACTCTGCCACACGTGCCAAACTGCCCTGTCAAACTGCCATGCACTGGAGGTGACGTTAAGGGCCTCTAGAGGACGTCCTGGGTCATCAGAGGGACACGTTCCACCTACAGTGGGTCAACCCCCTAGGGCTGGGCTCAGCCAAGACGTCCTGGATGAGAATGTCCTTCTTCTTCTCTCGTGCAAAGGCTCGACCAATCATTGTCCTGTCTCTGCCCCTGATGAGATCCCATCAATCATCTGATGGGCTCTTCAGCCCCATGGAGGTTCGAACTAATCATCTCCCCATGTGTACCGGTCCACTTGGTACTTGTCCATCGGGCATGGTCCTGCACATCAAAAACTTCACCCTCCATGGGCCCATTAGTCCTAGGGATCATAGCAATGTCAAACATACTTCATTATTAATTTTATCAAATGCATGAATAAAACCCCTAGCATATCATCTAATAGCTCAAAGACATTACAATGACCTACTATACAAAGCTGAAAAAAAGACAAAATGCCCTATTGGGCCAACATCCATAAGAAAAGGAAAGTTCCCAAAGGATATCATCCAAGCCATGTAACACGAGGTGGTGTGGTCAAAGGATGTCCAGACATAGTGAAAGACAGGGGTGATATTATCCGTGGGTGCCTTTGTAGGAGGCGAGTTGCACCTATCATGGATGCAATTCTTTCCAAGCCCTTTATTGCCTTTATTCTTTCTTTTCTTTATTACTTTTTCTTTCTTTTTATTTCAAGGTCTAACTAGAGGACACTGCCTTGGCGTGGTGACCAGAGCTGACAGTGTTACCCACAAGTACTTTCACAGAGATGATAAGGCTGGCTC
>JASDQU011440830.1:54578-64969 GCA_032191745.1 Picea mariana | reverse complement strand
TATAAAGTAGACTAAGATTTTTCAGTGAAAGAAAAGTTAAAAATTGATTGATAGCTCAAAATACTGATTCACCCCCCCTCTCAGTATTTTCCAACACTTGATGTACAAATTCTCCATCCATTCTGCAATCTTGTTGTGATATGGGTCATAATGGCATGGAAGAATGTAAGTAGTTTAGGAAAACTTTCCAATATTATGGGGACCTGAAAATCAAATCATCCAAGGCCAAAGTTCCCCATCCTCTTGACAATTCTCCAAGTGTTCCTCAATTTCTTCACATGGAGAACCTAAAAAAATCATGTCATGCTTACCTCGTAGATATTTACGTAGAAACAAAGAAAGAACAATTTTATCTTTATCATGCAGATTTTTTACATATGAATCCTCAAGCCATTCTAAAATCCTATCATAAAAATTAGGATGTGTTGGCATGTTTACAGGAAGAGTGTGTTTTTCATTGATGGAAAGAACAACAATGATGATGGAATATTGGTAGCAATGATGGAAAACAAGAAAGCAGTGATGATATCATTGAGAATTGTTGTCTACAAGATCTGGAGGAATAGCGCAGAGTTGCACACAGAGTTGCATGTAGAGAACAAGTGTGCACCAGGGCCGAGGTTAACTTCATTGCCAAAGCTTAGGAGAGATAGAATTTTCAGAAAAACAGACGAGACCCAAAGTCATCAGGACTTGCAGAAGGATCAAAGGTCGAGGCCTTTGACACTTAGAAATTCTTCCAAGTCAGGAGGAAGTGTAAGCTCAAGAGGAGGAGCGATAATGGTCGTTGGATCGAACACTGTGAAGAATATGGACCACTAGATTAGAGTCCATACAGGAGGAATGAGTGCACAAGAGAAGAATAGATCCCATCCGTTGGATCTGAGCATGAAGGAACAACAACCATTAGATCCAGTGGATTTACAAGGAGGATAATCTTAGGAAAAAAATCTCTAAGAGACGAAGTCACGAAATGAGAATTCGTGATTTGATCTGGACCGTTAGGTTGTGGAGGGTCGTGGACCATTGATTCGATGTAAGCAGATATTGATAAATCAAGAATCGAAGAAAGGAGGTTCTCTAACCTTCAACATCGCGAAACGTGAAATCCAGAAATGCAGAAGGTGATCACAGTCGTTGATCGAGGAAGGATTGTGGGCCGTTAATCTGACACAAGCGCAAAATCGAGAATTTGAAAAAGGGAGGTGCTCTAACCTCCGACATTGCAAGTCGTGAAATATCGAAGTGATAAGAAGGTTGTCGCAACCATTGATTGAAGAATGTCGTGAGTCGTCGATCAGACAAGACTTGAAACATGAAAATCGAGAAATCTCGATTCCCGAGCATGAGATCTGGACTGTCAGATCACTGAGTATCATGGACCATTGATCAGGCACGAAGAAGTTCACAAGTATGTGAAACACGAAGTCCCAAAGTGCTTGGCCCCAAGTCACAACCATTGGTCACATCAACAGAAGTTAAGGGAGGAACTAGCACTTCTCTAGGCTCCACTTCGGAGATCGAGAGTTGGGAGAATCGAGGAAACTCACAGTAGAAGATCACGAAACATGAAGTTGCGTAGCCCCCTTTTTGGTTAGCATTTTTTCATAGCCTATGGACATGAGAAGAGGAACTTGCACCCAGTGCTAGTTCATGCAGGTGAAGTTCACAAGGAGATTCTTCTCGAGGAACTCTTGTAACTATCATATGAATTGTAACTGTAACATAGAAGAGGAAGGGTCACACTGGTAGATAAGCCAAGAATCTCAGGATAATGCCACTGATGACGAACAGACTGAGGTATCTTCCAGAGAATTCTAAGAGATTCAGGGCGATCGCCAGAGGAGCTGAAGATTCTCGAGATAACTGGCAGTGAAATGAAGACTCATCATAGAGACAATTGACAGATGGAAAAGTGTCGAATACTGTAACTGCTAGAGAGGACGAAGAGTTGCGTGCATGATCTGGCAGAGGACTTGGCATGATAAATATAGCAAAATAGAGAAGATAAGGGTTCTTTGTTTTGCGATTCATGTGTGTAGAAGAGAATGATGAGGTGCACATGCAGAGAGAGAGTAGAAGAACATAAAGCACAATATGATGCAAGCAGGAATACACTGATGTAGGCAGAGCAGAGCATTAAAGCAGAATAGTGACGAGACCGGTAGTCCATTGAAAAAACTACATCACTATAATAAATTTCTGTAACAAAGTTTTATATCTCAGGGTGGTAGGGAGGTGCTAGAGAAGATTGTTGTCCTCATACTTTCAAGTGGTTTCTTGAACACAGGGGATTGTAGCTTCCATCTGGTTGTAGCCAGAAAAAGCAAGATGGTAGGGTGGTGCAAGGGAGAACCATTTTTCTCTGTTATACAGGTTGGTTCCTGTGTGAGTGGAAGTTGGTGCTTCCATCCAGTTGGTGCTGGAACACTCAAGAAGTTGGTGCTTCCTTCTAGTGGGTGCTAGAGAAACCAGAGAGTTGGTGCTCTCAACAAGTTTTAGCTTGCTATCTAAGTTTGTAGCCTCATATTTGAGTTGGTTCTCAAAGACTGTGATGTACATGAAAGTTGGAGCTTGATTGACATCTTAAGAAGAAGATGTTTTCTCCCTTTATGGGTTTCCTCATGAAAATCAGTCTCTCTATGTATCCAGTGTGATTGATAAAATATTGTATATCTATGAATGTTAAGTTGTCATCAACACATTAAATAATTATCTATAAATATTCAAGAAAAGAACAAGAAAAGTTTCAATCTTATATATATAACTGATTCACCCCCCCCACCCCCTCTCATTTATTTTTCCAACAATTGGTATCAGAGTCGGTGCGTTTGATCAAAGGTAGATCCATAAGCTTGAACATGACTAGTCATGAAGGAAGTTCAACTAATAGAGTCCCTATGTTTTATGGAACAAACTTTTCCTTCTGGAAAATAAGGATGAAAACATATTTAATGTCTTTGGGTGTTGATGTTTGGGATGTTGTTGAAACTAGATATGTGAATCCTGTAGTCATGGCCTCAAAATATGATAAGTTGGAGTTTAGATTTAATGCAAAAGAAATGAATATTATCCTCAATGGACTTGCAGAAGTCGAGTTTGTCAAAGTCATGCACTGTGATTCAACAAAATTTATGTGGGACAAGTTGATAAATAGTTATGAAGGTAATGAAAAAGTGAAAGAAGCAAAACTTCAGACTCACAAACTGAAATTTGAGCAGTTAAATATGGATTAAGGCAAAGCTATCAGTAAGTACTTCTTACGTATAGAAGAAATTGTCAACACTATGAAAGGTCTAGGTGAAACAATAGATGAATCATTTCTAGTCCAAAGAATATTAAGATCTCTTCCTGATAGATTTAACTCAAAGGTCTCTGCTATAGAGGAAATAAGTGATCTCAAAACATTGACACTAGATCAATTTCTTGGAACCCTAATTGCTTATGAAATGAGAATTGCCAAAGGTAAATCCACTACAAGAGAGGCAACCTCTAAAGCAAAGAAAAACACAGACTCCGATATAGATGAGATTGAAGCAAATTTTGTGAGAAGACTGACGAAAGGATCAGGAAGACACAAAGGTAAGATGCCCTTCAAATGTTTCAACTATGGTAAGATAGGTCATTTTGAAAATAAGTGTCCTCACAAAAGAAAGGATTATACATATGATGATGAAGAGAAGCACAAACACAAAAAGGTCTATAAAGAGAATAATTTTAAGAAGAAAAGTCTTTGTGTAAACAATGATAACGATCCTTCAGATGATGAAAACAATGACTCCTCTACTGAAAGTAAAATAAATGTTCTCATGCTAATAGATTTAGAAGACCTAAACAATGGAGATCCATGAAGTGATTTCATTGATTGTGAAGGAGTAGTAGATTTTGAAGGATAACTTGTCAGTGCCAGGGAAGAAATTGATAGACTCAGAGAAAAGAAAAGAAAACAAAAACAGTTACTGCTCAAGTATGAGAAAACATGTAATGAACCATTTGAATAAATTGCTCTGTTGAAGGTTAAGTTAGAAGAAGATAAGAGGATTGAATACATCCCGAAACAACAATTGAAGGAAGCCAAAACAAAAGCTGAAAAATTGGAAGTTGAAGTAGTGTCTATAAGAAAAGATTTAGAGAAATTTCAGTCCTTATATCATCAAAATCTGACAAGTATTAAAGCCTTAGAAGTATTAGCCACCATTATGAATTAGCAAAGAAATCCAAAGTTGAAAACTGGTTTGTGTTATGAAGAGGGATCGAGTAGTGGTTAGCCAAGCAACAAAGAATCCATCAAGTTTGTCAAATCTACAACCATTGACAACAACAAACTTGCAGAAACAAAGGAAGATAATCAGTCACCAAGGAGGAGTGAAGAAAAAGGTACCAAAACTGAATCTATAGAACAAAGAAATAATACACCCTTTGCTCAAGGAAATCATCAGCATAGAAGAAATCGACCTACTCAAAGAAGACAACCATTTTCTAGGTACAAAGATTTTTTCTATGAATATTGTTTTTACTATTCTAACTTTGGCCACAAAGCTGTAAATTTCTCGTTAAGATTTAGACATGATCAATCAAGACACCCAAGAAATAAATATCTGCCACAACAAAGAATGAGACAACCAAGCAACAAACAAATACAGACTACAAATCATGTGATGGATGGGAAAATGACAAAGATTAAGAATAACAATCATTATGATCCTTTATTCAATGAACTAGAATGTTACATCTGCCATAGTTATGGACATAAAGCTACAGACTGTCGCCTAAAGAACTATAAGCCAGTTTCAAATCACAGATATGAAAACATCAATGTTTGGAAGAAGAAAGAAGATAACAAGTGTGGATTAGTGTTGCCAGATCAAAGACAAACGAATCCCTTGTATATTGACAGCGGATTCTCCAGACATATGACATGTGACAAAAGTAAGTTCCTATCACTCAAAGAAAGTAAATCAGGAAATGTGACCTTTGGAAATGATGCTCCAGAAAAGATTAGAGGTAAAGGTCTAGTAAGCTTAGGTAATGGAAGAGCCAAATATCAATATGTATTATTTGTTGATGGATTAAAGAATAATATTCTTAGTGTAAGTCAGGTATGTGATAGAGGATGTGAAGTCACTTTCACTGCCAAATATTTTAAAATAAAAATAGTTAACATAGGAGAGTTGATTGCAAAAGGGGTTAGAATTGAAAACAATTCCTATGTTTCGAAGGAAGATAAGGAGGAATGTTGTTTAAGAAAATTTTATGAAATTTGGTTATGGCACAAAAGTCTTGGACACCTGAATTTTGATCATATTGTCAAGATGAATAATGAAGGTGTTGTGAAAGATGTTCCAATAATATCTAAGCCTCATAACTCTGTATGTGAATCTTGTAAAATGGGGAAGCTGACTTGTGTTCAATTCAAGTCGAAGAGTTTTACATATTTAGAGAAACCACTTCAACTTATTCATATGGATCTGTGTGGACCATAGCAAAAGGAAGGAACTAGAGGAGAACGTTACTTTATGCGGGTCATTGATGACTTCTCCAGACTTACGTGGGTTTCCTTTCTGAGAGAAAAATATGATGTGTTTGAGAAGTTCAAACAATTTAAGGCATTAGGTGAGAATCAGATAGGAAGGAAGTTAAAGGTAATTCACTCAGATAGGGGAGGAGAATTTATGTCAAGAGATTTCAAATAATTATGTGACAGTCATGGAATTAAAAGATAATATACTATTCCAGGCACTCCTCAACAAAATGGAGTTGTAGAATGCCAAAATAGATCAGTTCAGCAGATGGCAAGGGCTATGATGTGTTAAATGCACATTTCACAAACCTTCTGGGTGGAGGCTATTTACATGACTATTCATATTCTAAACAAAGTGCATTTAAGGCCAAACAGTGATAAAACTCCATATGAGATGTGGTTTGGTCAACCTGCATAAATCAAGCACTTCAAAGTATTTGGAAGTAAATGCTACATAAAAAATAATGTTGATCATCTGGGAAGATTTGATGGTAGAGCTAATTAAGATATATTCTTAGGGTATACAATGAATAGTAAAGGAAACATATGCTTTAACAAAATAATGCATAAATTATTAGACTGTATTGATGTTTGAATTGATGAAGAATCTCCTGTAAAAGATCAACAAAGAATAAGAACCAAGTCAGATGAAGAAGATGATGAGGATAATGAAAATGAAGAACAAAAAATATTAGAGTCACAAGAAGATGATGAATCATGTGGAGAAGAGAAACCAATACAAGAAGAGTTAAGACAACAATCAACATCAAATCCTTCCTCCAGAATTACTCAAAAGAGTCATCCTGCAAGTCAGATAATTGGTGAGAAAGACAAATGTGTACAAACCCAGAGAAGGATAATCAAAGCCACCGAGCAATCAAATATAGCCTTCATATCCATGGTGGAACCCAAGAACTTTAATGAAGCCAGTAAGGATGTAAATTGGTTAAAATCAATGAATGAGGAACTGGATCAGATTGAAAAGAATGATACTTGGGAACTTGTTCCCAGGCCAACAACTAAAAATGTAATAGGATCCAAATGGGTCTACAAAAATAAGATGAATGAGCAAGGAAATATTGTAAGAAATAAGGCTATATTGGTCTGCAAAGGGTATGCTCAAATAGAAGGACTGGATTTTGATGAAACATTTGTGCCCATAGAAAGATTAGAAGTTATTTGAATGTTTCTTTCCTATACTTGTCATAAGAGGTTTAAAGTCTACCAAATGGATGTCAAGTAAACTTTTCTAAATGGAGATCTAAAAGAATAAGTCTGTATGGAACAACCAAATGGTTTCCAACTGTCAAATAATCTTGATCTTGTCTGCAATCTGAAGAAAGCCTTATATGGGTTGAAACAAGCTCCTCGTGCCTGGTATTACATATTGGATAAGTATCTTCAAGACAAAGGGTTCAAGAGAGGAACGATTGACTACAATCTATATCAAAACAAAGGATAAATATTTTCTCATTATGTTGGTCTATGTAGATGACATCATCTTCGGAACTAATAATGCTTNTAGTCTGAATTTGAAATGTCTATGATAGGGGAACTATCATTTTTTCTTGGTCTACAAATTACTCAGAGGTCTGAAGGAATATTTTTTTCTCAGGAGAAATATCTAAGAGAAATGTTGAAAAGGTTTCAAATGGTAGATTCTACACCTATGAGCACAACTATGGTCACTGGATGCAAGTTAAGAAAGGATGATGACTAACCTGGTGTTGATCAGAGTTCATATAGGTCTATGATAGGTAGCCTATTGTACATCACAACATCTCGCCTAGACATAATGCATGTTGTTGGAATGGTAGGACGGTATCTGGCTGCACCTAAACATAGTCATTTGTTAGTTGTCAAAAGAATATTTAGATACTTGAAAGGAACAATGAACTATGCCCTATGGTATCCTAGGAATCATAATTTTCAACTATTCGTCTATTTAGATGTTGATTGGGCTAAATGTGTGGATGAAAGGAAACGCATGAGTGGAGGTGCATTCTTCTTAGGAGATTCCCTTGTAGCATGGTTGGGTAAGAAGTAAGGCTCCATTTCCTTATCAACTACATAAGTTGAATACATTGCAACTTCCACTTGTTGTACCCAAGTATTATGGATGATTCAGACACTTGCAGACTTGGAGGTAAAATATACTGCATTGATTCCAATTCATTGTGACAATATTAGTGCAATTAGTGTCTCAAAGAATCTTGTATTTCACGCCAAGACTAAGAATATACCCATCAAGTATCACTTATTGAGGGAATAGGTATCCAACACTGTTGTTTCTTTGCATTATATTCCATCCAAAGATCATATTGCTAATATCTTCACTAAATCGCTTCCAAAATCCTAGTTTGAGTATCTACACCAGAAGTTGGGCATAACTCTGATATCAATTTAAAATAGTCTATCTGATCAGGGGGAGAGTTCTCATAGTATATCTAATCAGGGGGAGAGTGCTTCAGGCGGAGAACAGAGTCACTCTTAGTTCTCTTTGACATTGATGTCAAAGGGGGAGAAAAAGGTGTGGTCTGCTATAGTTGGAGGTCTAAGCAAAATAGTGCAGCCTTTTAGAGTTGCCATCAATGCCAAAGGGGGAGATTGTTGGCATGTTTACAAGAAGAGTGTGCTTGTCATTGATGGAAAGAACAATAGTGACGATGGAATATTGGTATCAATGATGGAAAACATGAAAGAAACGATGATGACATAGGGAATTGTTGTCTACAAGCTCAGGAGGAATAACATAGAGTTTCCCGCAGAGCGCAAGTGTGCACCAGGGATGAGGTTAACTTAATTTCCAAAGCTCAGGAGAGATATAATTTTTAGAAATGAAGACGATACCCAAATTCATTAGGACTCACAGAAGGATCAAAGGTCGAGGCCTTTGACACATAGAAATTCTTCCTAGTCAGGAGGAAGCATAAGCTCAGGAGGATAAGAGACAATGGTCATTGGATCGAACACTGTGAAGAATCTAGAACGCTAGATCGGAGTCTAGATAGGAGGAATGAGTGCGCAGGGGAGGAACAGATCCCATCCGTTGGATCTAAGCATGAAGGACCAACAACTGTTAGATCTAGTGGATTTGCAAGGAGGATAAGCTCAGGAAAAAAATCTCCGAGAGATGAAGTTGTGAAATGTGAATTTGTGATTTGATTTGGACTGTTGGGTCGTGGAGGGTCGTGGACTGTCGATCCGGCGTAAGCGGATATCAGGAAATCAGGAATTAAAGAAAGGAGGTGCTCTAACCTATGACATCGCGAAACATGAAATATCAAAATGCAGAAGGTGATCATAATCGTTGATCAAGGAATGATTTTGGGTCATTGATCTGATGCAAGCGTGAGTTCGGGAATCGAAAGAAGGGAGGTTCTCTAACCTTTTACATCGCAAGTCATGAAATATTGAAGTGTGNCATGGGCCGTCAATTAGACAAGACTCGAAACATGAAAATCGTGAAATCCCGATTCACGAAGGTGAGATATGGATTTTCGGATCACTGAGGATCATGTGCCATTGATCAAGCATGACAGAGTTCAAGAGTCCATGGAATGTAAACTCCCAAAGTGATTTTCCCCAAGTCACTGCCAGTGGTCACATCAGCAGAAGTTAAGGGAGGAGCTAGCACTTCGCTAGGCTCCACTTCTAATATCGGGTGTTGGGAGAATCGAGTAAAATCACAATAGAATATCGTGAAATGCGAAGTCGCGTAGCCCCCTTTTTGGTTAGCATGTGGTCAAAGCCTCTGGACATGAGAAGAGGAACTTGCACCCAGTGCTAGTTCATGCAGGTGAAGTTCACAAGGATCTTATTCTCGAGGAACTCCTATAACTGTCAAATGAATTGTAACTATAACAGAGAAGAGGAAGGACTGCACTGGCAGAGAAGCCAAGAATCTCAGGATAACGCCACTGATGACAAATAGTATGAGGTATCTTCCAAAGAATTCAAAAGGCTTCAGGGTGATCGCTAGAGGAGCTGAAGAGTCTCGAGATAACTGACAATGAAATGAAGACTCATCATAAAGACAATTGACAGATGGAAAATTTTGAAGACTGTAACTTCTAGAGAGGACGAAGAGTTGCATGCATGATCTGGTAGAGGACTTGGAATGATAAATATAGCATAACAAAGAAGAGAAGGGTTCTTCATTTTTTGATTCATGCGTGTAGAAGATAATGTTGATGTGCGCATGTAGATAGAGAGTAGAAGAACAGAAAGCGCAAGATAATGTGAGCAGGAATAAACTGATGCAAGCAGAGAAGAGAAGTATAGCAAAACAATGATGAGACCAGTATGCCATTGAAAAAACCGTATCACTGTAATAAATTTTTGTAACAAAGTCTTATATTGCAGGGTGGTAGGGAGGTGCTAGGGAGGACTTTTTTCCTCAGAGTTTCAAGTGGGTGATTGAACATAGGGAGTTGTAGCTTCCATCTAGTTGTAGTCAGAAAAAACAGGGTGGTAGGGTGGTGCAAGGGAGAACCATTGTTCTTTGTTATATAGGTTGGTGCCTGTGTGACTGGAACTTGGTTCTTCCATCCAATTGGTGCTAGAACACTCAGGGAGTTAGTGCTTCCTTCTAGTGGGTGCTAGAGAAACTAGAGAGTTGGTGCTCTCAGCAAGTTGTAGCTTTCTATCTGAGGTTGTAGCATCATATTTGAGTTGGTGCTCAACGAATGTGATGTACATGAAAGTTGGAGCTTGATTGACATCCTAAGAAGAGGAGTTTTTCTCCCTTAATGGGTTTCCTCATGAAAATTAGTCTCTCTGTGTATCTTGTGTGATTGATCAAATATTGTATATATATGCATGTTAAGTTATCAACAACACATTAAATAATTATCTAGAAATATTCGAG
>JASDQU011440827.1:2423-23663 GCA_032191745.1 Picea mariana | reverse complement strand
CTTCAACAAGTGCACCTCACTTAAAGAGAAGAAATACCCAAGTAGGGCGCAAAAATTAGATCTCACTAATGAGTGAGTGTTGTGTTATGTCAAAATGCGGATAAAACTCCTCAATATATACTATATTAATGACCTTTAATTAATTTTAGGTCATAAAAATTAGTCGACAAGGCCTTAAACCAAAATCATATTGTTTTTACATTAAAATGTCAAATTAAAACCCTAATTGAGATATACTAAAGGTAAAATCCCCTTCAAGGGAGGCGCTAGCCCCTTTTAGGGCAGATGAAGCATCCAGGAGAAAAACGTTGACCCCCCAACAACCTCTCCAACATGCCACACGTGCCACTGCTGCTCAGTCTACCTCTAAGAATGACCATGAAGTTAGATGATGTCATGGTAAGGATGGGGGCGCTCTGAGCCTTCCAAGGCCAATGTTCTACTAAAAAAGGGGTCATTCCCCCTAAGCCGGGCTCTGCCAAAGTGCCTCTGGTGAAACGTCCTCTTCTTCTCTGGTGCAGGAGCTCAATCAAACACTGTCCTATCTCTTCCCCTCTGACGGGGTCTCAACAACCATCTGATGGGATCTTCGTCCCCATGGAGGTCCGAACTAGTCATCTCCCATGTGTACCGGTCTAAATGGTACCTGTCCGTCGGGCATGGTCCTGCACATAAAAAACTACGCCCTCCATGGGATCATTAGTCACATGGATCATCACAATGTCAATCACATTTCATCATTAATATTATCAAACATATGCATAAAAACCATGATATATCATCCAATAGCTCGAAGACATTACAAAAACCTACAATACAAGGTTGAGGAAAAGGACAAGACACCCTATTGGGCTAGTATCCATAAGGAAATGAAAGTTTCCAAGGGGTCTCATCCAAGCCATGTAAAATGAGGCAATGTGGCTAAGGGATGTCCAGACAAACGGGTAGAGTGAGAGCCAGGGGTGCATGATATTACCTATGGGTGCCTTTGTAGAAGGCGAGCTGTACCCATCATGGATGCAAATTTTTCCAGTTCCTTTCTTTCCCTTTTTCTTTTCTTTATTTTCTTTTTCTTTTTCTTTTTCTTTTTATTCAAGGGATAACTAGAGGACACTGCCTTGGCGTGGTGACTAGAGTTGACAGTGTTACACACAAGTACTTTCACAACGATGATAAGGTTGGCTCGTGATGAGACCCTCTTTCCCTTGGCCATGCAACTAAAGGTCACTGCCCTAGCGTGGTAACTAGATGGTGGCAATGTCATGCTGTTAGGTACCCATGAACATAATAGGCTAGCTCGTGATGAGACCCCCTATCCTCTTGGCTAGGTCTTGTTTATTATTTTCCAGGTCCCTCTTATTTCTTGCTGAGGGGATTTTTATTGCCTTCTCGGGGATCCCTAGGTGAGGCATCTNTTTTACCTTCTGGGCCTTTAGCCCCTTCTTCCCACAAGATAAGGTGCAACCCTACAAACAGGTCAATCCAATGCCCAGACAAGGGGAATGGGATAAATGAGTGGGAGATAAGATGAAAATGTGGTGGTATGGCGGGAGTAGATGATGGCTCTTCAGAAATCCCCCCGGTGGAAAACAAAAATCCATGGTATAGGCTTGCTAGGACACCTTGTCAATCTCCCCAATCATGGTCAAGTGGGTTAATGTAAGATCCAAGCAGTCGTCAGAGATAAAAGGAGTCAGATGCATATAACCAAAGGTTATAATGATCAAAAGTGACACATGCCATGATACCTGGACCAATTACCTCATTGAGAAAGAGCCTTCTCCGATACAAGACCAAGTCGATGGTGATGGATGTTGTTGTTGCTGACAAGACAAATCTGATGAAAGAAGAAAAGGATGGGCCCTCCAGGGCCATGCTCAGGTCAGTCCTTCTCTCGGTACTCCATGTCTAGGACCTGTGGGCCTTGAGACATGATCTCCTAGTTATCCCTAGAAATCGGGGATAGAAGTCCCTAAGACCGCCTTTAAGACGAGGTTGGGACATTACGAGTTTATTGTTTTACCATTTAGACTGATGAATGCCCTAGGGGTATTCATGAGTTTGATGAACGGGGTGTTCTGCAAATACTTGGACAAGTTCGTCCAAGTGTTCATTGATGATATTTTGATTTATTCTCGGATGACGAAGGAGCATGATGAGCACTTGCGCTTGGTACTACAATGTTTGCAAGAGCACAAATTGTATGGGAAGTTGTCCAAATGCTCATTTCATCAATCAAGGATTCACTACTTTGGGCATGTCATCTCCGACGAGGGTATCGTCATGGATGCAGCAAAGGTCGAGAATATTATGAAATGGTCTGCGCCGACGAATGTCCTGGAAGTGCGTAGCTTCATGGGTTAAGAAGGATGCTATCGACGGTTCGTCGAGGGATTTTCGAAGATAGCAAATCTGATCACGGAATTGCAGAAGAAAAATAAGAAGTTTGTTTGGACCGAGAAATGCGTGGAAACATATCGGAGGCTCAAGGAGCTATTGACAACAACATCGATACTAAGGGTCCCTAACATGGACATGGAATTCTTGGTATGCACTGACGCATCCAAGGAAGGCTTAGACAGAGTCTTGATGCAAGACGGATGAGTGATCGCTTACATCTCGAGGAAACTGAGAAGGCATGAGGAGAACTACGCGATGAATGATTTGGGTTGTTAGCCATCGTATATGCCTTGAAGGTTTGGAGACGCTACCTTGTTGGACAAAAATTTGAACTAAATACTGACCACTGTGGACTACAACACATCTTTACGCAAAACGACCTGAACGCGCGACAACGGTGTTGGTCAGAATTGCTTAGCGAGTACGACTTCGAGATTACTTACATAAAAGGAATAGTGAACCGAGTGGAAGATGCATTGATTCAGAGACCACACATCTTTTCAGTGTTTCCTCTTCAAACGAATCTACGTGAAAATATTCTAATGTTACAACGTGATGATTACTGGTACAAAGAGGTTGAGGGTTTTATCGAACAAAACACAATGATGTTACCAAGGTTTGAGGGATTTTTGTTTGATGACGATGGTTTATTGAGGTTTAAAAATTAGATATACATACCACCAAATGATGAGTTGAGGAGCTTGATCCTAAGCGAGGCTCATAGAGCAGTTTACATGGCTCACCTGGGAGTCACGAAGATGAGGGCAGACCTTAAACCCTTATTCTTCTAGAAGGGAATGAAGGTAGACATAGTCAACTATGTGACCAAATGTCTGGAATGTCAGAAGGTAAAGGCTGAACATAGACACCTAGAAAGATTACTACAGCCGCACACTATTTCGAAATCGAAATGGGAGGTTATTTCGATCGATTTTATTGTTGGATTTCCACTGATGGCAAGGAGACATGACTCAATTTTTCGTAGTAGTAGACACTCTAACGAAGAGTGATCACTTTATTACTGTGTGTACGACGTATCAGGCACCTGACATAGCTAGAGTTTTCATCAGTGATATTGTGAGGCTGTAATGGCGTGCGTAAGAGGATTATATTTGATCAAGGATCCGTGTTTACTGGACAATTTTGGATGAGTTTCCAAGAGGCCTTGGGAACCCAACTTAAATTTAGTACTGTGTATCACTCAGAAACTGATGCGCAGATCAAACAAATGAACCAGACCTTGGATTACCTTTTGCGCATGAATGTGATGGACAACAGAAGTGTTGGGAAGAATTCTTGCCACTGGTAGAATTCACCTTTAACAACAATTACCAAAGCACCATTAAGATGGCACCCTTCGAGTTTCTTTATGGGTGACCATGTCAGATGTCTTGAGTTGGGATCGGCTTGAGGATAGGGTCCTAGTGGGACCGGAAGCGATCCAAGTAATGGAAGATTAAATGCAAGCTATAAGACAAAAGATCAAGGAAGCGTATGATCGACATAAGAGTTATTTCGATGCACGTCGTGTCGACCGTAGTTACGATGTGGCGATCGAGTATTTTTGTGGTGGAAACCACATAAGAGTTCGATCAAGTTTGGAAAAGGGGATAAACTATCTCCTACGATATTGTGGAAAAGAGAGGCCCGTGGCCTAATGACTAGCCTTGCCTAATTCTCGAGGTGTATGCACGATGTATTTCACGTCTTGTTGGCAGCCATATTAATCTCTCTTTTTACAAGCTACCTACACAGGGTTTTTAAATTCTCATTACTCGTCGCAACCTTTCTCATTAAATGACACCATTATCCGTCGCTTTCTATGTACCTGCTTTTCGATTTCGTTTTCATAACTGCAAGTATGAAAAATCTCAGCTGGAATTCTTGTTTGATTTCATCAAAGGGTTAATGTTCATATGGTTTATCGTCGATTTGTCTTGTTTTTTTATGAGCATGGTTGTTTTCATGGTATAACCCCTTGGTCTCGAACACACCTTGGTTACATGTGTATTAAACCACCACCCATTTAGCATTTGACTAATGTAATGGGATTTTAATTTATAAAAACTTTCATTCAATTGTTTATTTGAAATTTTGATCGAATCTTGGATATGCTTATGATGGTTTCAACTGTTATGATTTATATGCCCAAAATAAACCTAAGCCTTGTGCATACCAAACAACAATTGTGTTGAGCGAGGATTCTGATTCAGAAATTGAACAGTTTCTAACTGAAGAATATCCATATTCGTATGGACTTTGCTCTGGTAAACCCTATGATTATGTGACAAACCTTCCACCGTGTCTTAAAGACAACCCCGACTTCCCTGGAATCAAACTCGACAGTGAACCTACAAGTCAAATGGAAAATTCCCCACCTGTTAATATCGTCACTGCTAATACATAGTCTATTCGGACGCAATGCAACGAATGTCAGTCATGGCTTGATAGGTGTTATAGAGACGTACCTTTACTTCAGTCTCGGATCAAATCCGTGGAAGACCAGGTGAATTTTCTAAAGAAGGAGAATGGTAGATTACAAAACATAGCTCAAACCAATGATAAAAGACAAAAAACCACAGGGTCTGTTGTTTTTAAGAACGTGGAAGCAACTATTGCCATTGTGAATTCGAAAATTGCTTGATTAAGACGAATCCCTTAATTTGAGGTATGGTGTTTAAAAATAATTTTAGGATGATATTGTCTTTTTTTTTAATTAGAATACATGATTTGTTTTCAAAAATTACATCTAGTCTGTGTTGATTGATTCAATAAAACATGATTCTAGTTATAATTATAACTAGCTACAGAATCGTGAGATTTTGTAGCTAGTTACTAAAATTCGAATTCCCTATTTTTACAACCAAAATGCATTCTGAAATCATTTATTCTTGTGGGTTTATAGGTACATACGATTTCTAAAGAAGATTTGAATCATTGGTGGCATCTCTCAGCATGCTCTTTTTATATGTGGTTTTAGAATAGGTTGTTCGTTTTGATAACAATGAGAATCTAGGAGGTGGCATCCCCCACAATTTTTGGAACAAATTTGATGATATCCACAGGAAACATTTTGATCCTATAGCCTATATAAATGTATTTTTTTGTAAACTAAGAACCATCGTTGTCTGGGAGCAGAAACTATGGATTTATGATTGACAGACTTGAATGGAAGTTGATATTGGTACAACTTTAGCTTTGACATATCGTATTTTTGTTCAAGTTTTGGTCATTTTGATTTGTAATTAAACTATGACTACTTTAGATATCATGGTTTATTACAGATTGATGTGATGGAATTTATATGATGTCCATGTTTTATGTCTCTCATATTATATACAACAATTATCCTGTTCAAATTTGATGATTAGAAGGTTAATCTTCTTTATTCAATGAGTAGTTGTATGCAAATTTTTACAGCTAGATTTATCTTAATGTGATCATTTGTCAAATTATAGAATTGTTGTTGCTACATATCTTACATGTTCTGTCATTAGCATTCAATCATTATTGCTTTGCGTTTATGAGAAGCATTGGTAAGATCTGGGGTGGGTTGGCCTCATCAAACAACAAAATTAGATGCTATGCACAGGACGAATAGGAGATGCGATTACAGGTTAGTTTGCTAGTTTTATTTTATTAGTTTAATTAATATAGAAATTCCTTGTAATCTAAACACATTTTACTGTTCATTTCTGATTCAATTAGAAGGTTTCCTATTGCGTTTCTTTTTTTTATAAGCGTTATAAAAAAATAATCAAAAAAGACTAAATGATAGTTTTGCTGTCATAAATCAATTCATATTTGATTTTCGTAGATTTCGATCAAAATTTGCATTCTGTAAATGTTATACATATATCAAAAATATAATCATATTGTACATATAATAAATATAGCTATTTTGTAAATATTAGTTAGTGAACTATAAGTATATTATAGATTTGTATATAGCTTCTAGCGAGTGTTTTTATTAAGTTATCTTCTTTAGTTTTGTTTTTCACTTTCTTAGGACTTAGATCAGCTAACAAAGCCACTAAACCCGTCAGAGTGGATTAATCCAAAAAGCTTGGGTTAAGTAGACAACCCCAGACCAGATTCACTCCTCTAGTTGACGAGCGGTCAATTTCGCCCGTCAACAAATGGCGCTAGAAGGAGGGCCTGAAAATTATTAATGGCATGAGGTGGTCAGAAGACTCCTCCACCACCTACCTGCTCACCTATAGTGACTAGAAGTCATTCAAATGACAACATTGTCCCTTAAACAACAACCACATCAAATGACAATCTACGGATCACAGTTGAACCAGTAACTCCAAATCCTATGGGTGGTGACGTACAAGATATTGTCTTCCAATCTCTCATAAGAACACACAGTGCCTTCACCCATTTAAGACAACCAAACTGACCTTTGGACAAACCATTAGAATTCTTTGATATCAGAGAACAACTTGGAGGCACTAACCTCACTTTAAACCCTACAGATCCCATCCTCACTCCTGCAGCAGGAGGATCCGGTATACCACCATCACCACCTCCTTCATCTCCTTCTTCTTCTAGAGAAGATTCCTCTGATGAAGGTAGTTCCTTATCCCATCCTTCGACACCACCCACACCTATGGCCAACCAGAACAATCCCGCCATACCTTGGATCGACCAAGATGCAGTGGCCATACCTGGTCCTCAACATTCCTTACCCAAACACCGAGAGAAATGGCTCCCTAAATTTGACCCGGACTCTAAACATATTGCCAAAGATCACATCAAAAAGTTTATGTTAGCCATTAGACTCCGTAGTTTCGAGCATGAAGACGTAGTCTGTATATTTTTTCCCTACACCTTTGAGGGCAATGTCTCTACCTGGTACTTTTTCCAACAACCCCATACCATCGTGTCATGGGAGAAGTTTGAATCCTGTTTTCTTGAGAAGTTTGGAGACGACAAGTCCCTAGAAGTTCTAGTCATGGAACTTTATAGTTTAAGAATGAACCACAAAGAAAAGATCAAAGACTTTAATCAAAGTTTCTTAACACTAAAGAACCGAATCGCTATAGATTCGATGGCTATCGAGAATCTTATCATAGCATATTATACGAAAGCCTTGCATCAAAACATAGCCATTTGGGTAAAGAGATCTAAGAAAGACACGTCGTTAGAATCCTTCGAAGAAGCCAGTTAGATCGAGAAAGACATCCTTATCTTAAAAGACACTACTAGCAATGAAATAGAGACTAGTTCATCTTCCAAAAAGAAAATCGAAATCCTCCCTAGACCTGCCCAAAACAAAGCACAATCGGAAAGCTCAGAATCAGAAAACTTACAGAAATTCCTTCAAAAACTATCCAATCAAGTTATAGATTTCAAAAGGATGGTTGAAGAATATTCTTCGAGCAAAGGGCCTTACAAACCCCCTTTTAGGAAGCCTTTTCCCACCAAACGACCTAATTCAAACACTGAAGTCCTAAATCTAGAAAGCTTGCAATTCACTATTCAAACGATTCTAGAAGCACAGGATAACTTGATGCCTCCTGAGATCTCTGAGGAAGTAGCTGAACAAGAGACAGTAGAAGAAGATGAATCCTCTCCAAAAATTTTTGGACATTTCTTGGACAGTATTTTTCAAGCTAATTTCGAAATAGTACATCCTTACAATACTAGGAGTAAAACAACAAACAAGCCTTCTTCTAAAATCACTACGAATTTGCCCCCAAAACAGTCTAAATCAACTGAGACTAAACAGAATTATGCAAACCCAAGCTTATATTATGATTTGATTGAAGATCTAAAAAAGCCAAGGGGTAATATTTCTATTTATGAATTATTAAAATTCCCGTTTCTTCTACAAAAAATGCTACAAAATATTGTAGAGAACAACAAAAATGGCAATCCAAACAGTAACAAAAGTTTTCAGAAAAACCCCAAATTTCCTCAGAAGGCCTCCCCCAAGACTACTTCTGATTCTCACGAGAAAAGAGACCTTCCTGTAAATAATGTAACAAATGTAGATAAATTAGTTTTAGAGGCTGTGAGTAAAAAGCAACAAGCTTCCACCATTAGTACTCGCAGAAATGTCCCTCCATTTTTGTTAACTTTTGAAATCTTCAATAGGAACGTGCACAACTGTATGGTAGATTCAGGATCGTCATCTAACCTAATGCTCTAGTCTGTGTGTCAGATGATTAATTCTGAAGTTCAACCATCCACCTTGAAGATCATCTAGCTTGATCGAAGTAGTGTTAAAGTTATAGGCGAATTGAGAAATGTGCTTATAAGATTGTCGTCTAACCCTAAAGCTCATCAAGTGATTGATATTATTGTTGTAGATATTCCATAAGTTTATGGTTTGTTTTTAAGCAGATACTGGTCAGAACAACTACACGGCTATTTTGCAACGGATTGGTCTCACCTATGGCTGCTTGAGAATGGAAAGCCCAACATAATCAAGGTAAATCGTGAATGTTACCTAAAGTCGCCGGGATACCTAGATTTTTTTAGTTTTTTAGATAACTTTAAAACTAAAAAAATCTTCAGAGAGTTGTGGGAAGTACTTGTAAACCTACCGGGATATTGAACAGGTCTGCTTGCAGCGGGAAAATACATGCATGACGTCAAGATAACTTCACTGGGATACTGAACAGGCCCACTAGCAGCGAAGCAATGTCAGGTATATGAAAATTCTCAGATATGGAATCTTTTGACCTTAAATGTCCTTCATTCTGATCTGGAACTTCTTGGAAGGATATAGATATCAGAGTGGGTTAAATGGCACCCCTGTTGAGGCTATGGACACCTGCTGGAAGTAGCGGCTCTGTCATCAGTATTGGAAATTTTAACCTTAACGTTGTGACTCTCTTTTGTCTAGATTGTCATCAGTTTTTGTCTTTTAAAATAACAAGCAATCTGAAACTGGAATTTTTTATGATTGATAATGATGTTCAAACAATTTCTTGGTTGTTTTCGAGTTGAACTTTTTCTGATTATCCTAATCTGGACTTGTTTGTTTCGCAGAGATAACTGCTTCTACCAGTGTGTCGCCATTGTTGGCAGACATATTAATCTCTATTTTTACAAGCTGCCTACACAGGGTTTTTAAATTCTCATTACTCATCGCAACCTTTCTCATTAAACGACACCATTATCCATCTCTTTCTACATGCCTTCTTTTCGATTTCATTTTCATAACTGCAAGTATGAAAACTCTCAGCTGGAATTCTTGTTTGATTTCATCAAAGGGTTAATGTTCATATGGTTTATCTTTGATTTGTCTTATTTTGTTATGAGCATGGTTGTTTTCATGGTATAACCCCTTGGTCTCGAACGCACCTTGGTTACATGTGTATTAAATCACCACCCATTTATCATTCGACTAATGTAATGGGATTTTAATTTATAAAAACTTTGATTCAATTGTTTATTTTAAATTTTGATTGAATCTTGGATATGCTTATGATGGTTTCAACTGTTATGATTTTTATGTGTATCATTACATCGAGGTGTCATTCCAAGTACAACGTGGTATGATGTGTTTGCATGGCCTCGATCTATATGATTTTTCCTCACACGCATAGCATTAACGCTCCTACCTACCATTTCGAGCTCTTTTCGCACTGTGTTGGGGAAGATCGGGGGAATGGCTCTATTCCTTTTCTGTCGAACTCTATTGCTAAATCCCTTGTCGATTTTGTGCTGTTAGCCATGGCCCCTATAGTGAGAATTGAGCCCAACGGTGTCCAGACATTGTTATCGTTTGATAATGCTCGAGAAGACTTAGAGAGGAATGGCTAGCGGGTCTTTGTTAAAAAGTTTGAGGGTTTTAATTTAGCAGTTGCTCAACAATTCTCCCTAACATTCAATGGTTGCAGAGCTAAAATAGGAGATGTCCATATTGAGTTAAACAAAGATTTCATTAGCCAAGCCATCGGTCTGCCAGCCATGGGACAAAAGTGGTTCAAAAACTCAAAGGTTGAGGAGGTTCCCTGGTCACTATTGTTCACCTCAAGGAAGATTACCAGCTGCGACAGAGGTATGCCCGTTATAGCTCTAAAACCTAGATGGCACGATCTATTAGCTATTGTCAAGTAGTTCATTACCTGTGAGGGTAGATATGGTTTGGTTTTCTTATATCACTTGCGGTCGCTCATGAGTTTTATCGATTTTTCCCTAAACATGCCCTATTTTCTCCTTTGAAGTTTATACAAAATGGCAAAGCGTTTTAAAAGGAAGAAATCTGATTCTAGCCTGTTCCACCATTGTTTGATCAAGAGTATTATTGTTCATTAGTTGAAATTAAATGGTGATTGTTGGGATCCCTTTTTGTTAAGAAGTGGTTTTGCTAGGAGAGAAATAGGACAGGTTGACAAGTCTATCTTCATAGAAAACCTCGTCGAGCCTGCCATCTCTCCTCCTTCGCTCTTACCCTGTGTGGAACCCTCGACCTATGCTGAGACTACCCAAACCGACACTCTACCAGATTCAAATTCCAAAGGTGGTGTTAAGTCTGTTAAAAATTCTGCAAAGAAAAAGTGTAAAGGCAATGTTGATATCAATTATAAGGGTAAAAGAGCCGCACGTTGGGTTTCACGATGTGATCGAAATAAACCTAAGCCTTGTGCAGATGAAACAACAATTGTGTTGAGTAAGGATTCCGATTCGGAAATTGAACGAATGTTAGTCATGGCTCGATAGGTATTATAGAGACGTGCCTTTACTTCAGTCTCGGATCAAATCCTTGGAAGACCAGGTGAATTTGCTAAAGAGGGAGAATGGCAGGCTGGAAAATGTAGCTCAAACCAATGATAAAAGAAAAAAAACCATAGGGTCTGTTGTTTTTAAGAATGTGGAAGCAACGACTGCCATTGTGAATTCGAAAATTGCTTGATTAAGACGAATCCCTTAATCTGAGGTATGGTGTTTAAAAATAATTTTAGGATGATCTTGTCTTTGTTTTTAATTAGAATACATGATTTGTTTTCACAAATTACATCTAGTCTGTTTTGATTGATTCAATAAAATACGATTCTAGTTATAATTATAACTAGCTACAGAATCGTGAGATTCTGTAGCTAGTTACTAAAATTCGAATTCCTTGTTTTTACAACCAAAATGCAATCTGAAATCGTTTATTCTTGTGGGTTTACAGGTACATATGATTTCTAAAGAAGATTTGAATCACTGGTGGCATCTCTCAGCATGCTATTTCTTTATGTGGTTTTAGAATAGGCTGTTAGTTTTGATAACAATGAGAATCTAGGAGGTTGCATCCCCCACAAATTTTGGAACAAATTTGATGATATCCACAGGAAACGTTTTGATCCTGTAGCCTATATAAATGTATTGTTTTGTAAACTAAGAACCATCGTTCTCTAGGAACAAAAACTATGGGTTTATGATTGAAAGACTTGAATGGAAGTTGATATTGGTACAACTTTAGCTTCGACATATCGTATTTTTGTTCAAGTTTTGGTCATTTTGATTTGTAATTAAACTGTGACTACTTTAGATATCATGGTTTATTACAGATTGATGTGATGGAATTTATATGATGTCCATGTTTTATGTCTCTCATATTATATACATCAATTATCCTGTTCAAATTTGATGATTAGAAGGTTAATCTTCTTTATTCAATGAGCAGTTGTATGCAAATTTTTACAGCTAGATTTATCTTAATGTGATCATTTGTCAAATTATAGAATTGGTGTTGCTACATCTCTTACATGTTCTGTCATTAGCATTCAATCATTATTGCTTCACGTTTATGAGAAGCATTGGTAAGATCTAGTGCCGGTTGGCCTCATCAAACAACAAAATTAGATGCTATGCACAGGACGAATAGGAGATGCGATTACAGGTTAGTTTGCTAGTTTTATTTTATTAGTTTAATTAATATAAAAATTCCCTGTAATCTAAACACATTTTACTGTTCATTTTTGTTTCAATTAGACGGTTTCCTATTGCATTTCTTTTTTTTATAAGCGTTATAAAAAGATAATCAAAAAAGACTGAATGATAGTTTTGCTGTCATAAATCAATTCATATTTGATTTTCGCAGATTTCAATCAAAATTTGCATTCTGTAAATGTTATACATATATCATAGATATAATCATATTGTACATATAATAAGTAGATCTATTTTGTAAATATTAGTTAGTGAACTATAAGTATATTATAGATTTGTATATAGCTTCCAGCGAGTGCTTTTATTAAGTTATCTTCTTTAGTTTTGTTTTTCACTTTCTTAGGACTTAGATCAGCTAACAGAGCCGCTAAACCTGTCAGAGTGGATTAATCCAAACAACTTGGTTTAAGTAGACAACCCCGGATTGGATTCACTCCTCCTATTGACAAGCGGTCAATTTCGCCCGTCCCTCAAACAACAACCACATCAAACGATGATCTACGGATCATAGCTGAACCAATAACTCCAAATCCTACAGATGGTGACATACAAGAGATTGTCCGCCAATCTCTCATAAGAACACACAGTGCCTTTGCCTGTTTAAGACAACCAAACTGATGTTTGGACCAACCATTAGACTTCTATGATATCAGAGAACAACTTGGAGGAATTAACCTCACTTTAAAACCTAGAGATCCAATCCTCAGTCCTACAGTAGGAGGATCCGGTATACCACCATCACCACCTCCTTCATCTTCTTCTTCTTCTGGAGAAGAGTCCTCTGACGAAGGCAGTTCCTCATTCCAGCCTTCGACACCACCCACACCTATGGCCAACCAGAAAAATCCCACCAGACCTTGGCTCGACCAAGATGCAGTGGCCATACCTGGGCCTCAACATCCCTTACCCAAACACCCGGAGAAATGGCTTCCTAAATTTGACCCGGACTCTAAACAGATCGCCGAAGATCACATCAAAAATTGTATGTTAGCCATTAGATTTCGTAGTGTCGAGCACGTAGACGTAGTCTGTAGATTGTTTCCCTACACCTTTGAGGGCAATGCCTCTACCTGGTACTTTGCCCAACAACCCCATACCATCGTGTCATGGGAGAAGTTTGAATCCTATTTTCTTGAGAAGTTTGGAGACAACAAGTCCCCAGAAGTTCTAGTCATGGAACTTTCTAGTTTAAGAATGAACCCCAAAGAAAATATCAAAGACTTTAATCAAAGGTTCTTAACACTAAAGAACCGACTCCCTACGGATTTGATGCCTGCCGAGAATCTTATCATAGCATATTATACAAAAGCCTTGCATCAAAAAATAGCTATTTGGGTAAAGATATCTAAGAACGCCATGTTGTTAGAAGCCTTCGAAGAATCCAGTCAGATCGAGAAAGACATCCTCAGCTTAAAAGACACTACTAGCAACGAAATAGAGACTAGTTCATCTTCCAAAAAGAAAATCGAAATCCTCCCTAGACCTGCCCAAAACAAAGCACAACTGGAAAGCTCAGATTTAGAAAACTTACAGAAAGTCGTTCAAAAACTGTCCAATGAAGTTATAGATTTGAAAAGGATGATTGAAGAAGCTTCTTCGAGCAAAGGGCCTTACAAACCCCCGTTTAGGAAGCCTTTTCCCACCAAATGACCTAATTCAAATACTGAAGGCCTAAATCTAAAAATCTTGCAATTCACTATTCAAACGATTCTAGAAGCACAGGATAAATTGATGCCTCCTGAGATCTCTAACGAAGTAGCTGAACAAGAGATAGTAGAAGAACATGAATCCTCTTTGAACATTTTTGTACATTTCTCGGATAGTATTTTTCAAGCTAATTTTGAAACAGTACATCCTTACAATACTAGGAGTAAATAAACAAACAAGCCTTCTTCTGAAATCATTACGACTTTGCCCCCAAAACAGTCTAAATCAACTGAGGCTAAACAGAATTATGCAAACCCAAGCTTAGATTATGATTTGGTTGAAGATCTAAAAAAGTTAAGGGCTAATATTTTTGTTTATGAATTATTAAAATTCCCGTTTCTGCTACCAAAAATGCTATAGAATATTGCAGAGAACAACAAAAATGGCAATCCAAGCAGTAACAAAGGTTTTTAGAACAACCCCAAAGTTCCTCAGAAGGCCTCCCCCAAGACTACTTCTTATTCTCACGAGAAAAGAGACCTTCCTGTAAATAATGTAACAAATATATATAAATTAGTCTTAGAGACTGTGAGTAAAAAGCAACAAGGTTCCACCATTAGTACTCGCAGAAATGTCCCTCAATTTTTGTTAACTTTTGAAATCTTCAATAGGAACGTGCGCAACTATATGGTATATTCAGGAGCATCATCTAACGTAATGCCCTGGTTAGTGTGTCATAAGATTAATGCTGAAGTTCAACCATCCACCTTGAAGATCATCCATCTTGATCGAACTAGTGTTAAAGTTATAGGCGAATTGAGAAATGTGCTTATAAGATTGTCGTCTAACCCTAAAGTTCATCAAGTGATTGATATTATTGTTGTAGATATTCTAGAAGTTTATGGTTTGTTTTTAAGCAGAGACTGGTCAGAATATCTACACGGCTATTTTGCGACAGATTGGTCTCACCTGTGGCTGCCCGAGAATGGAAAGCCCAACAGAATCAAGGTAAATCGTGAACGTTACCTAAAGTTCACAGTGACACATTTAAATGATCCCAATGAGCCATTTACACCTTCTGCCGATTCACTCGAAATACAAGGGATGGATACCTTTTTCAGAAATTTCATGGCCGAAACTTCCGCTATCACTAACCCTGAACAGCAGTCGGAAATTTTGACATATATGCAGCCAACAACTTCTACCCAATGGTCACATGTACCCGAAAAAAATCAAATATGGTCTCTTTACTTTGACGGGTCAAAATATAAGGAAGGAGATGGTGTAGGTTGCGTGATTATTGATCCAGCAGGTAAAAAAACCCTGATTGCATGCAGGTTAGAGTTTGAATGTACAAACAACACAATAGAATATGAGGCTTTATTGCAAGGCCTCAGAAAAGCATTAGATATGAACGTTCAAAATTTGACTGTCTTTGGCGATTCAGAAATTGTGGTTAGATAGATAAAAAATTCTATCCACTATTTATCTCCGCACCTTAAAAGCTACCAATCTAAGGTATGGAATTTGATGAATAATTTTTCTGCATTTAACATAAGTTCTATTCCTAGATCGAATAATTCAGAAGCTGACTTGTTAGCTAATGTAGCTTCGAAACTTTTTCCTGCAGAAGGTTTGTCTCTGAATGCATTCTCCGTCAAATTGTTGTTCAGACGATCTGTCCCCGACAACATCACGAATTGGAGAGTCTTCGATGACGTTCAACAGATTATAAGTTTCCTGCATGTGGAAGAAACTTTCCAGTGCACAGTAATTGATGAAGGTACTCATGAAAAAAATCTTCGTGACTTCATGGTAATACCAGATCCAAGATCTCCTAAATATTCATCATACATGGTAAATTCTATCCCTAAATCAATAGTTAGATTAGAAAAATTTTATGATCTTCAGGACAAGTTCAAAAAATCAGTGAATTGTAAAATGAATAGTTCTTCTTTAACGCATGAAAAAGTAAACCTGGGAACTAAAGACAATCCACAGTGCATTAATTTAGGGGTGGGATGTTCTGAACAAGAAAAATTAGTGTTTATTAAATTGTTTAAGGAATTCAAAGATGTTTTTGCTTGGACGTATGACGACCTAAAAACATTTGATCCTAACATCATACAACACGTTATTCCTATGAAACCACAAACTCAACATTTTCAACAAAAGTTAAGGAAAATGCATCCAAAACTCGAACCAACTATCAAGAAGGAATTAAATAAACTCCTGAACGCTATGATAATATTCCCAGTTAGGCACACGCAATGGGTCTCTAATCTTGTCGCTGTCTGGAAGAAGAGTGGTGAAATCCGACTATGTGTCAATTTTCGAAATCTTAATCGAGCGTCTGATAAAGGAAACTACCCTGTCCCACCTATGGAACAGATCCTTCAACAAGTATCTGGTTCTGAAAGATTATCCTTATTGGATGGTTTTTCAGGGTATAACCAAGTCCTGATGTCCCCTCCAGACCAACTTATAACCACATTCCGCACTCCATGGGGCACCTACGCTTATAGGAACATGCCCTTTGGACTCATAAATGATGGTGCCACTTTCCAGAGAGCGATGGACATCGCTTTCCGAGGCTTAATCAATCAATCTGTCGTAGTTTACCTGGATGACGTTACTGTCTTATAAAAAAACAAAGTAGATCATCTAGCTCATTTAAGATCCGTTCTACAGTGATGTCATAAGTACGACATTTCTTTGAATTGTAAAAAATCTATCTTCACAGTAGAACAAGGTAAGCTCTTAGGATTTATTGTATCAAGCGAAGGGATGATTATCAACCCTGAAAGAACTCAAGTCATTTAGAAACTCCCCCCTCCCTTGTCAAAATTTTTTTCTTAGGTCAGATAAACTTTGTCAGGAGATCCGTCCCCAGTTTTTCAGAAATGGTGAGACCATTACAAAACCTAATAAAAAAGGATGTACAATACCATTGGGGACCTTTAGAAAACCAGGCTTTTAATTCAATAAAAAAGGCAATAATAGACGCTCCTTCTCTGATGAGCCCCAACTTTTCGCAAGACTTCGTTCTCTACACATTCTCTTCTGACTGCTCTTATGCCGCTGTCCTAACTCAAAAGAACGTTGAAAATAATGAAGTCCCAATTGCCTTTATGAGACCATCCTTCAAAGGGGTAGAAATTAATTACCCAACAGTATATCAACAAGCCTATGCTATTTTTAAAGTATTAAATCACTTTCGATCTTATCTTTTGAAATCTAGGACGGAAATCATTGTCCCTTACCTGGCCGCCATAAATCTGTTAGTACAGAAAGAACTAGGCAAAAAGAGGGCAAACTGGGTCACATCCTTGCAAGAGTATGAAATAGAAATCACCCCGGCACAAATAGTGAGAGGTCAAGGGTTATGAAAGTTAGTCGCTGACTCAGCTGCAGGAGAACAAGAGGAAAATGATATGTTGAATCCAGGACAACACTACCAAAATTTAATCTGCTGTGCACAAAACCCTGTTAGTTCTTGGTATGATGATATAAAATTTTGTCTTGAACATGGGTCAGCTCCCTGTCACCTGGATCCCACAAAAATAAGAGAGCTAAGATTAAAATCTGCTTCCTTTTAGCTGATTAATGGTATTTTGTTTCGTCAAAATTTTGATGGAGTACTAATGCACTGTCTTGAGAAAGATGAAGCAGAAAAGGTCTTATTGGAATTGCATGCAAGAGAAGTTGGTGGGCATTTTGGTGGAGATACCACTGCCCATAAAGTATTAAGAGAAGGTTACTACTGGCCCACACTTTTTAAAGATGCTCATGCTTTGTGTCACAAGTGTGTAATTTTTCAGAAAGCATCTAGACGAATACAGAAACCGGCCTTTCCTCTGTAGCCCGTTTCAGTAGACTCCCCTTTTCAACAGTGGGGTCTTGATATTATAGGCCTGATCAATCCGCCATCCTCACAACAACATAAGTTTATCATAACAACCACGGATTACTTCACCAGGTGGTCCGAAGCTGCCCCATTAAAAGCTGTAAATACCAGTCAGGTAATAGCCCTTTTGAATTCAAATATTATTACTCATTTTGGTATCCCTCACTGCTTGGTATTTGGTAAGGCTTCCTATTTTTCATCTCTTAAGATGAGTGATTTCGCTCTAGAAAAAGGAATTAAACTAAAATATTCTGCCAGCTATTACCCTCAAGGAAATGGATTGGCATAATCAATTAATAAAAATATGATCAAAATTATCAAGAGAACGGTCTCTGAAAACCATAATAATTGGCATAATGCATTGTTAAACACAATCTGGGCTGATAGAGTGACTCCAAAAACTGTTTTGGGTAACTCACCCTTCTTTTTCATTTATGGTAGAGAGGCAGTTTTGCCACCACATATTCTCCTTCCCTCTCTACATCTATCACAAAAAATACAAGAAGAGGATTTCCCCCCTTTGGAGAATCGAATTAACGTGTTGTTAAAATTAGAAGAAGTGAGGGCTCAAGCGAAACGGAAATTGGATCAACATCAACTCATTGTCAAAAGCTGGTTTGATTCCAATTCTACCTTTGACAGAAATTTTGAGGTAGGTGACCTTGTCATGAAATGGGATAAACCGCATGAGGGAAAAGGAGAGCATACAAAGTTTCAGAACTTGTGGCTAGGACCATTCTTGATTGCTGAGAAATTGGGTCCCAGCTCCTTCCAATTACAGAATCTAGAGGGATAGCGAGACACCTATCCGGTGAATGGTCAAGCTCTAAAAAGGTATTTCACCTGATGACAATCCTGTGTACACTATGTAAATATTTTTGTTTTTCTTGCTTTTCATTTTTCTTTGCTGTTTTGCTTTGATTCTTCCCTTATGCTTACCAGTTTTTATTTTGAAACACACATACCTGCATCATGAACTATTTCAGACAAAGAGAACAGAAAAATTTCTCCTCTGAAATGACTACTGAAGATTGTTAAAACATCAATTATGATATTTTTCCGAAGTTTGCAACCATGTTAAAGAAAGCTTGTTGTTTGAAAAACGTTTCTTGATTTCAATCTGTAACTGAAGCTTTTCACGATCATCCATAAAAAAAATTCTTCTTACGCTGTCTCTGTTCCTTAAGAGAACAACTCAGAGATGTCTCCCCGCCTTAGAAATTCGGTTTATTAATAAACTATCTCCAGATCTTAATGAAGGATAGTTAAAAAATTCTCTCAGGGTCTGTAATTTATTAAAATATGTCCAAAATATTAGGATTTTCAGCGTCACCCCACTCGATTAAATATATTTAAAACTAAAAAAATCTTCAGAGAACTGTGGGAAGTGCTTGTAAACCCACTGGGATAATGAACAGGTCTGTTGGCAGTGGGTAAATACATGCATGACGTCAAGATAACTTCGCTGGGATACTGAACAGGCCCGCTGACAACGAAGCAATGTCAGGTATATGAAAATTCTCAGATATGGAATCTTTTGACCTTAAATGTCCTTCATTCTGATCTAGAACTTCTTGGCAGGATACAGATATTAGAGTGGGTGAAATGGCACCCCTGTTGAGGCTATGGACACCTACTGGTAGCAACGGCTCTGTCAACAGTATTGGAAATTTTAACCTTAACATCGTGACTCTCTTTTGTCGAGATTGTCATCAGTTTTCGTATTTTAAAATAAAAAGAAATCTGAAACTAGAATGTTTTATGATTGATAATGATGTTCAAACAGTTTCTTGGTTGTTTTCGAGTTGAATTTTTTTTTATTATCCTAATCTGGACTTGTTCATTTGGCAGAGATAACTGCTTCTACCAGTGTGTTTCCATTGTTGGCAGCCATATTAATCTCTGTTTTTACAAGCTACCTACACAGGGTTTTTAAATTCACATTACTCGTCGCAACCTTTCTCATTAAATGACACCATTATCCGTCACTTTCTACGTACCTACTTTTCGATTTCATTTTCATAACTGCAAGTATAAAAACTCTCAGCTGGAATTCTTGTTTGACTTCATCAAAGGGTTAATGTTCATATGGTTTATCGTCGATTTGTCTTGTTTTGTTATGAGCATGGTCGTTTTCATGGTATAACCCCTTGGTCTCAAACACACCTTGGTTACATGTGTATTAAACCACCACCCATTTAGCATTCGACTAATGCAATGGGATTTTAATTTATAAAAGCTTTGATTCAATTGTTTATTTGAAATTTTGATTGAATCTTGGATATGCTTATGATGGTTTCAACTGTTATGATTTTTATGTGTACCATTACATCGAGGTGTCATTCCAAGTACAACATGGTATGATGTGTTTGCATGGTCTCGATCTATACAATTTTTCCTCACACACATAGCATTAACGCTCCTGCCTACCATTTCGAGCTCTTTTCGCATTGTGTTGGGGAAGCTCAGGGGAATGGCTCTATTCCTTTTCTGTCGAACCCTATTGCCAAATCCCTTGTCAATTCTGTGATGTTAACCATGGCCCCTGTAGTGAGAATTGAGCCCAATGGTGTCCAGACATTGTTATCGTTTGATAATGCTCGAGAAGACTTAGAGAGGAATAACTGGAGGGTATTTGTTGAAAAGTTCGAGGGTTTTAATTTAGCAGTCGCTCAACAATTCGCACTAACGTTCGATGGTTGAAAATCTAAAATAGGAGATGTCCATCTTGAGTTAAATGAAGATTTCATTAGCCAAGCCATCGGTCTTCCAGCCATGGGACAAAAGTGGTTCAAAAACTCAAAGGTTGAGAAGGTTCCCTGGTCACTGTTGTTCACCTCAAGGAAGATTACCAGCTGTGACAGAGGTATGCTCGTTACAACTCTAAAACCTAGATGGCATGATCTATTAGCTATTGTCAAGTAGTTTGTTACTTGTGAGGGTAGATATGGTTTGGTTTTATTATATCACTTGCGGTTGCTCATGAGTTTTATCGATTTTCCCCTAAACATGCCCTATTTTCTCCTTTGAAGTTTATACAAAATGGCAAAGCATTTTAAAAGGAAGAAATATGATTCCATCCTGTTCTACCATTGTTTGATCAAGATTATTATTGTTAATCAGTTGAAATTAAATGGTGATTGTTGGGATGCCTTTCTGTTAAGAAATGGTTTTCCCAGCAAAGAAATAGGACAGGTTGACAAGTCTATCGTCACAGAAAACCTCGTCAAGCCTGCCATCTCTCCTCCTGATCCATGTGGATATTGGTGGCCACCCACCTTTTCCGACTGGCTCAAAACAGTTTTCTGGCAATTTTGGCAATTTACTATTTTTAGCAGGTTTTAACTTCCGGGGCCATTTTGAGGGCCTAAATGAAGGTTTTTTGAGAT
>JASDQU011440825.1:1651-17694 GCA_032191745.1 Picea mariana | reverse complement strand
ACTCTAGATTGCAGGAAATATCCTCCAGTCAGGACGCAGCGAACGGTTGGGTTAACGACAACATTCGCCCCTTTCCCAACATCAAATACATTGCAGTGGGAAACGAGGTTTTGCCTAGCACGCAGGACGTGCCATATCTTTTCAGTGCCATGACCAACATTCAAACTGCGATTCAAAATGCCAATCTGCAGAATAACATCAAGGTCTCCACCACCCATGCCATGAGTGTTATAGGCAATGGCTTCCCTCCTTCCCAAGGAACCTTCAGAGATGATGTGATGACCACCACGAGCTCTATACTCAAATTTCTGTCAGATAATGGAGCTCCCTTCATGGCCAATGTCTATCCATACTTCAGCTACATCGACAACAGAAATGACATTTCTCTGGACTATGCTCTCTTTAAGTCCACGTCTGCGGTGGTGCAAGATGTAGGTCGGAGCTATAGCAATTTGTTCGATGCCATGGTTGATACTCTTCTCTCGGCCATGGAAGCCTTGGGATATCCTAACGTCCCGATCGTCATTACTGAAAGAGGATGGCCTTCTGCTGGCGCAGATGTGGCCACAGTAGAGAATGCTTAGGCTTATAACAACAATCTCATCCAACATGTTTTATCGAATGCAGGGACACCGAAGAGGCCAGGAACGAGCATCAAGACCTATATCTTCACTATTTCCAATGAAGACAACAAGACGGGGGATGAGACAGAGCGTCACTTTGGGCTCTTCAACCCTGATCAAAGTGTTGCATACTTTGTCAACTTTTCTCCATAATCAAGCTGCATCTCAATCTCCCGAACCAAGTCGATGTCGACAAGCCCTTGTTATCTTACGCAAAATGCAGTGAAATATATTTAGAGAGGATGCTACATAAATAATCTTTCTCAATAAATTGTGAATGACAAAGTGTCGAAGCCATCCCTTGAACTAGTTATCTCCTTGGAAATATATTACAGGTTTTGAAAACAATTTCCTCACAAACAAACAAGTGGGATTTGAGAGGTTTTAATGTTGAAGGTGATGTCCATCATGTATTTTTGTAATTAGATGTTTAATAACGAGCTCATATTATCACATAATTTTAAAAAGTGTTATGGAGTGGCATTCTCCAGGGTTAAGCTTTGTGGCTGCATTTCAATAAGCGTGGATTTGGATCGATTGTGCAGGTGCCTAGGTTATTAGGGTTACGGTTATAAGTTCAAACCAATTTGAAACTCGTCTTTAAGGAATTAGAGATTCCAATTTGAAACTCGTCTTTAAGGAATTAGAGGTTGAGACGGTGCAGGTGCGCCGATCTTTCTTTTTTTTTTTTTTTTAACTTGTCATCTATAGAAATTGTAATTTCTGTCCAGATAATGACATTGTAAATTTTTTGGTTCAATTTTATATTGCTGAAATTAAAAAATAAAATATCAACTCAAAAAATAAAATTTTAGTTACCTTTTAGTGTACGATTGGTTCAGGTCAAAGTAATAATTGTTGCAAGTTCATATAATAAAGGCATGATGGATCCATCTCAAAGTACAACTATGTCTCCTGGTTGAAGGCATTTTATAAGGGAGTTTATGTAAAATGCAGTGTTTGAGGAGTTTAAAATAATTAAACTAATTTTATTGAATTTGAGTAATTTCATTAAATTGGTTTAAATTGTTAAATTTATTGCTCCATTGAATTGGAAGTTGAAAGTGATCTAAACTTGACTAAAATTGAAAAATTTAACTTTTATGATTATTATACATTAATAATTAATAATAGTAATAATAATAATATATCTTATCTCCATCCATCCATACATACTACGATAGAAATAAAGGAAGGTGCACTAACCAAACAACTTCTCCATGCATGAGTGCAACAAAAACACTATATCAATGTGTCCATGTAGTTCCAAAAGAAAGAAAACTTCTATCTAATTAGTGCAACTCTTAGAAATGATAAGAAATTTTGTTTCTCAAGGTCATTGCTTAGAGAGCCTGAAAGAGAATAGAGAATGCCTAGGGAAACCTAACTAGCAGGAGCTCATAGCAGCCATATCTACTACAACCTTGACCAACAAATTTTTTTTAACATTAGTGCACTAGTTTTCTAATTAGCACTAGTGCAGAAATAGAAGCTCTGAATAAAGCCAAGGAACGAACATGTGAGATTCGCATCTCTACGTCCTTTCCACATGATAGAAGCTACGACATCGACATTCATTGGAGGGGTGAGGCGGTACAACAGACAACATATGCTATATTCCGTAGAAAAGAGGTTGTTAATGTGCCATTGAAAAAGAAAGAAATAAGAAGAACTAAGTAGACCTCTAATAGCTCTAATAGCTCTAGCTCTAATAGCTCTAGGAAAGAAGCTTTCCAGGTTGTGTCCATTCTTGTTCAAAAGAAAGAGAATAAGAAATAATCCCGTCCTTACTTATAAGAGAAACTCTTGCAAAGAAGCTTCTTGTTGTCTCCTTTGCAAAGAAAGAGAGAGAAGACACAACCCGGATCTTCGCATAATTACATATATAATAGCAGTATTGTCGAAAGATTTACCATACCTGAGCTATATAAGAGATCACTTTCTCTAGCGATTTGAGGGGAAGAAACCAAGGGACCTTACCCTTTTCCCTATGGATCAAACCTTCAATGCATGCGTACACTGCAATGCAATCGAGCTTCTTATAAATGAACGTCCTCGCGAACACTTCTCAAGTCTCACGTTTCCTATGAGAAATATGGCACCATCTAGTTAATTGTTATTAATGTTGTCAGTGGAATACCCTTTTTGTTAATGGAGAGTGTTCAAATATTGTAACTTTTAAGAATATTCTATTTGAGAGAGAGTTGAATAATAATATTATTATATTATATTTAATTAGTCTCTATTGTGCCTTTGTAAAAGTTGGTTCTATTGTTTCTTGACGATTAAAAGTAAATTAAGAGGGTAAGGTGACATCAAGGAGGGTTCTTGGTCTATGTCTTGGTATTTCTTCATCAAGTGGCGCGCTACTATTCCTATTGAAGGAGTAGAGGAGGATCTTTTGTTCCGTATTTGGTCTATCTATATTGAGGAAGTGGGTTTTCTCCCCCTTGAGGCTTTCCCAAGATAAAATGTGTGTCTCTATTGTTTCTATGATTGTTTCCCTTTCATTGATCTTATTTATGAAGCTAATGTGATAACTGATTATAATAATAAAGAAGAATTGTAACTGCTAGCTGTATAAGTAAGACATCAAAAAACAACTATGTCATAATTAGAGGATTAGTTCAAAACATATGCATAACTTTCTCCAATAATAATTTCCTAAATCTCTCAACTCAATGCATGAGATCCTCATACCTAACTTCTCTCCTTATCCTCATCTTTCACTCATATGTATACATTAATCCTCGTCTACTTCATTAAAATTATGTACTCATATAGATTAGACATTATTCATATATCACAAGTATGAATTATTCCTGCATATGGTTTTCGTATAAATTTGATTTCTCATATTTTTATAATATAAATTGAAAATTAATATTTTGAGTTTTGATTAGCTTGTAAATGGTGAGGTCAATGATATGATGGGGGTCTCCTAAGAGTAGTGGTGAAATGATGCTAGTTGCATTTAAAGGAAGGCGTGTCTTTCTCTATGCATTCATGGTGTCTTTGTTCCTAGTGCTCAACATTTTGAATTCATTTGGGGTTGTTGTGTTTAGTTTTGTGTTTGTCTTTGGCCTTTGAAGGTCTTTATTTTTCATTTGTTTGATTTTTCCCAAGTCTTTGTTGGAGCTCTCTAATTCACTTTCTATAAGTGTTTGTTAGCTTTTCCTAGTCCTGTATTTGGTTTTATTATGGTGTTTGATTTTTTAGCTATATGCTTGTGGTTGATATAGTGTTTCCTAAGAATGGATCTTAAATCTGTTTGTAAGGGCTTATCTTTCATTTTCAACAATGTTTGGGGTTTGGCTATCCTACCTTTTGGGTGTATGCATATAATTGAGTTTGGTTTCTACATGAAGTGTGGAATTTGTAGTAAGTTGTGTCTATTTTTTTTGGTTTGATAAGTGTTTTGGATTTCACAATCATATTTACACTTAATTGTGATTTTTGTGAAAAATTCCATAATTGTAACATCAATTATAGTTAAGAGATTTATTCCTTTAGATTTTTCTTAGTATGAAATTGAATATTTTCTTGTTTACCTTGTTAGGTTTCTCATTTTCCACTTTTATCTTAGTCATTGTTGTATTTTGTACTGTAATTAGGTGTGTATTTTTGAAAGTGTAACAACTAGAAATTGTTTTCAATAAAATATGGATAATATATATACTCTATAACATAGACACTAGAATTTTTTTTCAATAAAATATGGATAATAGATATATTCTATAACATAGGCACGATGCCAAAGTATTTACATGAATTTGAAACTAAAGGCATAGATTAACAAGGCTATGTGGCAGCGCAGTCCGCAGTCCCTGCCAATGAGGTTAGAAAGAAAATTGTGGAAAATGGGGTCGAACTGTAAATGAAACAAAGTGTTTGGTGCAAAATGTATATGACAGAAATGTTGTGTGCAACATGTATATGACAAAACATGGGGAAAAATCAAATGACACTTGGTAGGCATAGCACCATCTATTTTTTGAAAGTATATAGCAAACATATATTTTTTGAAAGTATATAACAAACTACAAATTTGTTGAAAGTGGAAGAATAAATTTGGAAATTTAATGCATTTTCCATATGGATTGGTGAAAGATAAAAATATATGAAGACATAAAATGAAAAGGAGATAAGAAATAAAAAAATTTAAATGCATTTGTAAATGACGCTAGCATTGTAGAGCACCATTTATTTTGAAATATAAAAAAAAATAAAAGTCTGTAACATATAAAAAATTAAATGCATTTGTCATATAGACTGGTGAAAGATAAGAATGTATGAAAAAATAAATTTAAAAGGATATAAGAAAACATTTTAATTTGAAATATGTCAAAAAATAAAAGTTTGTTACATACTACTGGGAATTTTGAAATATACAAAAAAATTAAAGTCTGTTACATGTAAACCGGAATTTCAATGTGTTTGTCATGTAGACTGGGATTGGGGCTCCCACGGACCATTAGAGAAATATGTACAAGAAACAGGATTGTGGAAAGAAGATAGAGTGCAATACCTGTAAAAAAAATAAATGGAAAGGTATAATTGTTTGCCTATAACTGGGTTGATAAACAAAGCAGGATGCGATCAATATTTTTACAGTAAGGGTACATATGAGCCCTTTGGATATTTTCTTGCGGCTATCATTTCATTGATGTCGTTGACGACTGTAGTTTCAAGGATGTCCTCGACGACTGTTGGAATGATGGTAACTGCCTGTTGCCTTTCCTTGGCAACCTGTTTCAATTGCCTTTCGAGCCATTCTTCAATGTAGCTTCTCATTGGGGCGACGTTGATCTCACTTTGTATTTTTATGTTGAAAAGATCGCTTTCTAATTCCCAGAATTCGATAGAAATATTAGACAGAGCCTGATGAATTTCCTCATTCTGTACTGCATATTTGACTAGCCAATCTTTGACGTGAGCTTGATCAAATTGAAGGATGCTGTAAAAATGTTCCAGAGACAAGGCCTTAAACATAGAAGCATGTTTATCGAACTCTTGCCTGGTTAAGGGTAATGAGTTTACGATTAAGTCACAGTCTTGGAAGTCGTTTGTTTTCTCGGCTAAATTTGTATTTGACAGCCTTGTGAATAATTTATCTTTGTTCAATATCGCTTGTTCACATGACTGAGCAATGAGATGCAGGTTCTTCCCTTTTTCTTTCCAACATGCATTCAATTGACCGATCCGGTTTTTGGATGGAAGATCTTCTTCTCTTCTTTTTGTTTCTGTCATACTATTGACAATCTTGCCAAAAGGAATGACTATTTTTAAAAAGAAATTTTCTTCATATTTTAACTCAGCGTACAAATGCTCGAGAAAACTATGTGTCCTGTTTCCAAGGGAAGTGATGGTTTGTGATCTTTTTCATGCCTCGGTAACTAGTTCCATTCTTTTTTTGATATTATTATCCACATATCCTTTACAGGATGTGAGCAAGGTCGAGGATGCTTTTACGTTGGCTGCAGGGGTGCCAGGCATGGCTATTACCAAAGGATTGACAAGCAATGGCATAGGAATGAAAGCGTCTTCTAATTCCTTGACCCAATCCTTTAGTCTGTCATTATTTTTCTCGATTCCTACAATGGAATCATGAAGTGATTCTCCACTGACGGTGTGAAGTTGACAGATTTGGGATGACCACATGTTGGCAAGGTCAACCTCTGAACGGGATTTTCCTTTCTTATTTTTAACGTTTTTTTTCTCAATTATCAATTTTTTGTACTGGCTATAAAAAAACGCTCTGGAAGACAAAGGATTCATCTTCGTCAATTTTTTTGATAATGGATATGTCCATTGGATGGCTATGGTGGATGGAATCTCTGGGTTGATCAAGGAATCTCATCATGCTATCTAGATTAGTGTCAAGTTCCATGTTCTCCCTCTGAATTTCTGGCTCTTCCGCCTGCCCCACATTTTTTTTTCTCTTATTCTCTACTGGAAGCTTGTGAGAAATATCAATTTTAGAGTGAGGAGGGTTGTTATATCCTCCTCCATTTGAAGAAATCTGAGCTTCTTTGTTGCTGTGGTGGGCCATTGGAGCGATGCTCCGGGATGTCGTACTTTTTGGAGTGGTATTTGCGGATTGAACACTCTTGTCACCGACACCTTTCCCTTGTTGCGTGTACAATTTAGTGCATCTTTGCACTGTGTCTACATCGCCGACATCAGAGGCAGGACCGTTGTCGACACTGTCTCTGTTTTTGGACAGGTGTTTTTTTAAAAACGAATCGCTGAGGCCAAGTGTTTGTAAATGTTGTCGAAAAATATTATAAGGGTTGAACTCTCTTATGATTTCAACATATCTCAGGTTGAAAATGGTATAATGTGCTACGAAATTGTTAATTTTGTTGACATTTTTCAACATGAACTCCCCTACTTTCTAGGGTAGAGGAATGAACTATTTTCTTTTCTTCCTTTGGAACAGATGGAACCAGTAGCTGTATTGACGTGCTACTTCTACAACAAACATTTTTTCCGTAATGTGACATGGAAGGAGAGAAGGTTTTTCCGTGGAGCCAAAAATTATTATGACAGTGTGATTATCCAAATGTTTGAGTGTCCCCTTCTTGTCCAAAAAACTAGTTTCTTGTTCAAAAATGCGGGGAGCACCTTCTCCTAACAATAAAAATTTGAAAACATACATGAAGCCATTAAAAACCTCATAAAAACAGTGGGAAGCCTTGTGCTTCCACAAGGCCTGGTATCAGAATGTTACTGGGTGGAATTCGCAGTTGAAATTATTGGACAGAGACAGTTGTGGAAACCAACAAGAATTCACTATTGCAAAAACTAAATAGGACGACATATAAAATTTATTTTCCCTTTTGTAGCTTGACAATTGGGAATAGATTTCATGGGAAATTAACCTGCCCCAATAAAAAATGGCTTGTTCGTTGACTATGAAATACAAAATATAAAGAGCGATGCTGGAAAAAATAGTAGTGGACTCTTGTCCTGTTATTATTGTAAACAACCAGGAAATTTCGCGGAATGGATTTCTAAATGAACTAACCTGCATAATTGTAATATCTTCAAGAACTAGAAGCGGATTTTCCAAAAAATGGGGCAAGAGGTCCAACCCATTATTATGTTGTGCTAGGAACTGTTTGCAATCTTCCCCTCTGAACATCAATGTTGGCTCTGACAATTTTAGCATCTGGCAGAATACCTGAGGTGACAAAGAAAAAAAAGAGTGGTCTCGCAGTTGAATAATTATTTTCTCGGAAATAAATTTATCTACGCAGCAAGAGACCAGGTCCTTACAATAAAAAACCTCAGGGACACATCTTGCATGAGAAATCCCGGATGTCCAAATTACTTGGTTCCTTGTGGCAGAGCTTGAGTAATAAGAATTTTCCCTGGACCATAGGAAGTTATGGTCCTCATGTCCGAAGATGTTGACTGTATCTCCACAGAAGTGTTGTCGAGCTGATGCCATAGGTTTATGAGAACATTGATTTGTTGAAGATGATGGTTTAAATGAACAGTTAGAGCCAATAATGTAACTCTCCGATAAATCTTGGTTAAATGCTTATGAATGGGAAAGCTCCTCGAGCCTTTTGCTGATTAATGAAAATCTATATGGGTGGTGGATGATGAATTGTTAGCAATAAAAATTATTTATTGCATATTTAGAAATGTGAAGGTGGCGGGTACGATGAAGAGAAATTAAGGATTGGAGGTTTCCTGAACGTGCGAAGGCCACGACGTGTGAATGAGAGTTCATGATTTTGAAATAAACATTCGGAAGGGATAATATAATTCCCCCATAAATTTTGGTTTAATGCACATCAATACGAGATATCCTCGAGCCCTTCACCCATCAATGTTAATTTATACGGTTCCTACATGATGACCTGTCAGAATTAAATGCCAGTAATTCCATATTTAGAAACAAGATATGTATATATATAAATTTTTTTTTTCTTTTATTATAGACAAGTGCGAAGGTGTCGGAGATGGTGAAGAGAAAGGAAATAATGGAAAGCTCTGAAAAGCGATCAGAAGGGATTCAAAAAAGGGTTATAGGGATACTCAGGACAACCGAGTGTTGCATGGTCAAATTTCATGTATCGGAATTTTTGAGTGCAAAATGTGTAAAACAGAAGAGATCATGATGGGGCAGTTCAACGGCCGCTTTGTATATTTTCATAATTCCAACAAAGTGGCTAAATATGGAATAGGGAAATTTCTAATTGCATGTCTAGAAATAATATCTTATATATAATTGGCAACTGCTAATTGCAAAGGGGCACAGGCACATGAAACAACAACTAGGAACTGAATATTTCTTCAACCCGCTAAACCGATGATCTGCCAAAGAAATTTGAAGAAATGGCGAAGTATGAAAAGTGGACAGACCGGCTTCAAAAGGGGGTGACAATAGTTCCAAAAAATATACGAGGACACGACAGTTAAATTGTATTTCTCATAATTTTTCAGTGCAAAATGTATACTACGGAAGATGGCATGATAAGTGGACTATAATACGGAAGAGGGCATGATCTAAGTCTAGTTGCAAATATGTATATTGTGGAAGTGACGATATTGTTCACATGCCATGGAACAACATAAGTCCAATCTAGAGCCCACCTACCGGGAATTCACGGTCAGAGAAGTTTTTGAGAATGTAATGGGGAAGCATTCGGTCAGTGTCGTGATAAAAGAGCACGAGTGCAAGTGTAAACCAGGAATATGATCCGCGAGTTTACTTGGTTCTTTCTTGTATGCTTCGTCTATCAATTTGTATATCGCAGAACTCCGAGGCATTATATTAGCGAGCCAACTGGCAAGTCAGGCTGTCAATTTGTATAGTGCGGAACTGTGGGTGTTGTCTGCAGGACATAGAACTATAGAATAAATTATTTTCCCTTTAATATAAATTATGTGCCATAAATGTGGTAGGGTCAATTTAAGGAAAGGGGAAGTGGTCGTTGGAAACGCGTGAATTCGGCAAGCCGCACAGTAAGGCATTTTCGGGAAAAAAATGATTAAGTAACCAGGAAGAGAAACTACAGGGAATAAAAGAGTGGGAAAATAGAAAGGTGGAAGGCAGTTTTCGTAAGTGTGAATTGGTTTCAAAGAAGCCCCATTGTTGCAAAACCATCATTTTCTACTAATCACTAGCAAATGCGTTGTTGAAGATTAGATTTTATTGCAATTGTACCTAGATTTGTAGTAATTTATTAAATATTAAGTGCATTGTAGTTCTTGATACATTCTTCATGACTGTAACATATTAACTTAACCACTAAATTTCATTTTCTACTAGTTGCCAGAAAATGCTTTATTGAAGATTAGATTTTATTAGAATGCATGGGTGTAATTGTGTTCTTCATACATTGTCCCATGACTGCAACATATTAACTCGAGTATTAAACTTCTTTCATTATGGGTTGTTAGCATTAAAACTTAATAACGATTTTGTTGCAACATTGTACACTGGTATTGCTATGTTCTATCTACATTACGAATAGAATTGAACATTGGTTTGAAACTGTGTAATCCATTTTTTGTTTGCATAAAAGGCTGGTGGATTGACACAATACATTGTCGTATAATTGCTAGATGTTCCATCTTAGAAAAAATGACCTAAGTAAACATAATATCGAAGAAGTATGAGAGGACCAAACCATACCAATGAGAACATGCGTTAAATCCGGAAAAGAAGCAACAATGAAGAGTCGATGGCAAATTTTTTAATAGCAAATCCATGTAAAAAAATAAGAAAAACACCCAGTATTGTACATATATCCTTAGAAATTGGACCTAGTTCTTTGGTCCAAAACATTGAACATATCTGCGACAAACCCAAGCATGGGATCCGCAGTATGCAAGATCCTCATAGTTTTCTCCTCGATTAATCATCCTGTGTTGAAATTGATAGTTTTCAAAAGCTTCCCGTGAGGAAGAAGAGGAAAAAAGTTGTAGGCCAAATGGAATAGCCCTTAGCTGAAACCACCTCTACATAGTCTAAAACAATTCAGGAGCACAGGTTGCGTGTGCAATTCTAGAATCCCAAATTAGTCCATTCTAGGCGGAAGGAGATGACTAGTAGAAAAATGCCTTGCAACACTGAGAGTTTTGGAACTGATTCCCGAAGATGTTAATCAATAACTTTTTGGCTTGAAATAAATCCTTGGGAGCATCAACATATCAATTCTTTACAGTGAAACTCTTCCACCTAGAATGGACTAATTTGGAATTCTGAAATTCCTACTTTCGCGCTGCAAAGTGGCTATTGCGTTTACCGTTGGTTTTTTTTTTTTTCTGAAACTCCTTTTGGTGTTGTTAGGACTGCCATCACCAAGCCAGGAAGTTTCGTCCGTTATGGTTGATTTCAATTTGGGTGCAGGAGTGGGAAGATTTTGTGCATTTCCATCATCCATTGTTGTATCAGCGGCCATCAGATCATCTTCTTTCATCTCAGAATTCATGACATCAACTTGCGCTTCAGCCATGAATGCAACTAGGCAGGTTTTCTGAGCAGGCAGGGTTTCCCTGGAATTCCTTGGCTTGAAATATATCTCTCGATGTGCCAAGGGGCCATTTGCATTTTTTCTCTTGGGCGGAGGGAGATGAGTAGTAAGAATATTCCCTAGAATAATGTAACCTCTGGCCATTATTCCCCAATGTGTTTACTGTGGCTGGACAAAACTGCTAACACAAGTTATTAAGAATTTTCATTTGCTCGAGACGATGTTTGAAATGAAAATCGGGGAGGGATAATATAACCCTCCGCAAATTATGGTTTAATGTGTATCAATGGAATATATGCTCGATTCTTTTGTCGATCAATGACAATCTCCAGGGTTCGTGCAGAATGAGCTGTCACCATCACAGCTCACTAATTGCAGAATTAGAAAAAAGTGCAAAGGTCGCGGTGATGACGAAGAGAGATTAAGAATTAGAAATTTCTTAAAAGTGCCAACCCAACGACGCACAAAACACAGATTGCATTGTGTTTGAAATGAATACTTGGAAAGGATAACATACTTGTGTGCAAATCTTAGTTTAATTCATAGTAATGAAAAATATTCTCTGGACTTCTGGACATTAATAACAATCTTAACGGTTCCTACAGGGTGAAATAATAGCATTAAATCTTAGTTATTGCATATATGGAAATAAGTACAAAGGAAACAGTGATGGTGAATTGCGGCTAGGCACTGTCTAACCTGGGAAACCGATTCCAAGAAATACCTAAGTATGGAAAGCGGCCAGGCGGGTTACAAAATAAAAACGATAGAAGATATACCCAAGAGACATGAAGGGTCGATGGTCATATTGCATCTCAGTGACAAATATTGGCCGTCAATTTGTATGTCGTGTAATATGGGTTTTTTTTTGTGCGCAATGGCGAGAGGGCAATTTGTATATTGTTGAACCTGACGTTCTGTATATAAAAGCACGAGACATTGGGAAAAAGGACCAAGAAAACACAAAGAGAAAATATACGAGATGAAGGGGGGTTTGTTTGCAAATTTGTGAATCACGAAAGTCCAGGTGCTAGTCGCAGGTGGTGAAACAATGGAAACTCAATGTTAAAGCCTCCTATGCAGTAACCCCCGTTTCAGAAAAGAAAATCATAGAGAAACGAGAAACTAGAAAATTTTGAAAAAACGAGTAATACACACTAAATATGTACTTAGACACTTTTTGAATCGTGGGTTCTCGGACGGGCGGGCTATAAATTGGACATCCATTGTTCTCTGGCCTACAAATAGCATTCATAATTCTGTGATATACAAATTGGCCAGTGGACCTACGAGGTGGCTTGTTCAAAATTGCACTCCTTTCGTTTGTTTTCATACAAACAATACTTGGATTTCCGCGATATACAAATTGACAGACAGACTCCAGGGATGGCGGCCTCGAGAATGCGATTGTCTACGGATGCTAATCCCTATTAACTATTGGACATTATCTAAAGAAATTCTTTTGAATACTAAATTATTAATATTAAATATTGATATTGTACAATTTAATTAGACAAGGAGGTCTGTACAATATGTAATAGGGAAGCGATCGGTCGGTCGGACTGTTGATATAAAAGCAACTAAAATCTGAATACATGAATCCACCAACTTCCTTACCAAGAATTTTTCCAAAAAGAATGAGCAATACATAAAATATATTTTTATAAAGTACGAACATGATATTTTATAGAGCATGTAGTGTTCCCGCATTACATACTTAAGCCAATCTTTGGATCGCGGGTACTCGGGCTGGCGGGCTCAAAATTGGGATTCTATTGTTCCGTTACCTAGAAATAGCATCCAAGAGTTCCGTGATATACAAATTGACAGGCGGTCTTGCGGGCTGGGTCGCTCAACATTGCATTTCTATTGTTCTGTGTCGTTCAAAAAACACTCGGAGTTCCGCCATATACAAATTCACATATGGACTCTAGGGCTGGTGGGCCCAACCTTGCAAGTGTTTACGAATAGTGATCCCTATGAACTATGTAACACTACCAATGGCCTCACGGGTTGGTGGGCTCAAAATTGGGGCTTTCTTGTTCCATGCCCTGCAAATAGCACCCAGAGTTCCACGATATACAAATTGACAAGTGGATTTGTAGACTATTTGAATTTTAAGGGCCTCATTGATGTAATAACACAATTGGGCTTGGGCCAGTTTACATTCGTTTCTTACAATATAAAACGGAGAAGCGGTCGGTTGGGCTGGTGATCTAAAAGTAATTGAAACCTCAAGTCGTGAATCCACCAACTTCCATAGGTAGAAGTTTTTCGAAAAACGACTAACACATACTAAGTATGAACTCTTACAAGGTATGGAGACAAGGTTCTTATAGAGTTTGTACGAATCCCACATCTCATTCTTGGCCACTTTTTCGATTGTGGGTTCTTGGTCTGGCGGGATCAAAGCTGGGACTCTATTGCTATGTAAGCTACAAATAGGACCCAGAGTCCCGTGATATACAAATTTACATCCAAAGTTGCAGACTGGGTCGCTCAACATTGTAGTGCTATTGTTCTGTGTCTTCTAAACAGGATTAAGAGGAAACAAGTAATACATAGTAAAGATGTACTTCTAAAAACTATGGACATGAGATTTTATAGAGCATGTACAGATCCCTCATTCCATACTTAACCACTATTTGGACGGCGGGTTCTCGGGCTGCTGTGTTCAAAATTGGCCCTCTGTTGTTCTGTGCCCTACAAATAACACCCACATTTACACGATATACAAATTGATAAGCAGATTTACCAGTTATTTCAATTTTAAGGGCCTCGTATTCATGTCATAGCATAATTGGACTTGGGCCAGATTATATTTGTTTATTACAATATCAAACGGGGAAGCGGTCGGTTGGGATAGTGATATAAAAGTAAGTGAAATCTAAAGTCGTGAATCCACCAACCTCTGCACCTACAAGTTTTCCGAAAAACAAGTAATACATACTAAGTATGTACTCGTATAAACTATGGACATGAAATTTTTATAGAGCATGTACGGATTTTCCATTCCATATTTAGCCATTTTTTTGGATTGGGGGCTCTTGGGCTGGCGGGCTCTACAAATAACATCCACAATTCCATGATATACAAATTCACAAGTGGATCTACAGCCTCGGTGGCTCAACATTGCACTTTCATTGTTCTGTGTCCTCCAAATAACACTCGGAGTTCTGCGATATACAGATTTACATATGGACTCGAGGGATGGTGGGTTCAAGTTTTTCCATTGATTAAAGATGAAAATCCCTATCAACTATTTAAGATATCTAAAAACATTATTTTCAATACTAAGTTATTAATATTAAATATTGATATTGCAGAATTTAATTAGACGAGAAAGTTTGTACAATCTGTTCGGGCGAGCGATATAAACGTTTTCTGGAAAACGAGCAATACACAATAAACATGTACTTTTATAAAGTATGGACATGACATTTTATAGAGCATATGTGGATTCCTCATTCGATACTTAGGCACTTTTTGGATGGCGGGTTCTCGGCCTGGCGGGCTGAAAATTGAGCCTCTATTGTTCCGTGTTCTACAAATAACACCCAGATTTCCGCGATATACAAATTGACAGGCGGCCTTGCGGGTTGGTTGGCTCAACATTGCACTTTTATTTTATTGTAGCGATTCCGTATTAATTCCATATTTATCCAAATTTTTGGATCGGGGGCTCTCGGGCTGGTGGGTTGAAAATTGGGCCTCTATTGTTCCACGCTCTACTAATAGAACCCACAATTCCATGATATACAAATTGACAAGCGAACCTGCGGGTTAGTTGGCCCAACATTGCACTTTCATTGTTCCGTGTCCCCCAAATAACACTCGGAGTTCCGTGATATACAGATTGACGGATGGACTCAAGGGCGGGCGGGTTCAAGTTTTCCATTGTTTACGGACGACAATCGCTATCAACTATCTAACATATCTAAAAACATTATTGTCAATACTAAATTATTAATATTAAATATTGATATTGTAGAATTTAATCAAACGAGAAAGTTTTTACAATCTGGTCGGGTGAGCGATGTAAAAGTTTTCCGACAAATAAGCAATACATAGTAAACATGTACCTTTATAAAGTATGGACATGAGATTTTATAGACCATATGCGGATCCATCATTCCATACTTAGGAACTTTTTGGATCATGGGTTCTCGGCCCGGGGGGCTGAAAATTGAGTCTCTATTGTTCCGTCTCCTACAAATAGCACCCAGAATTCTGGCATATACAAATTGACAAGTGGACTTGCGAGCTGGTTGGCTCAACATTGTGCTTTTATTGTCCCATATCAATTCCGTATTAATTCCATATTTAGCCACTTTTTTGGATCGGGTGCTCTCGGGCTGAAAATTGGGCCTCTATTGTTACGCGCTCTACAAATAGCATCCACAATTCCGCGATATAAAAATTGACAAGGGGACCTGCGGGCTGGTTGGATTAACATTGCACTTTCACTGTTCCGTGTCCTCCAAATAGCACTTGGAGTTCTGTGATATACAGATTGACAGATGGAATTGAGGGCTGGTGGGTTCAAGTTTGCCATTGTTTATGGATGGTAAACCCTATCAACTATCTAACATATTTCAAAACATTATTTTCAATACTAAATTATTAATATTAAATATTGATATTGCATAATTTAATTAGACGAGAAAGTTTGTAGAATCTGGTTGGGCGAGTGATATAAACCTTTTCTGACAAATGAGCAATACATAGTAAACATGTACTTTTAGAAAGTTTAATATGTAGATCCCTCATTCCATACTTAGGCACTTTTTGGATCGTAGGTTCTCGACGTGGCGGGCTGAAAATTGAGCCTCTATTGTTCTATGTCCTACAAATAACACCCAGACTTTCATGATATACAAATTGATAGGAAGACTTACAGACTGATTGACTCAACATTGCACTT
>JASDQU011440824.1:11101-22783 GCA_032191745.1 Picea mariana | reverse complement strand
AGTCGAGTAAATCTGAGCGTTAATTGAGCATAGTTTGGGATGAAACGACATAAAAAGTTTTCCCTCCCTTGCAAAATTTGAAGCTGGCGAAGTGAAGAAGGAGGAGGGAGATTGAGGATTGCCTTGACCTTCAAAGGATCGACCCTGATCCCTTGGCATGACACGATAAAACCTATAATTCGGTCGGACTCCACACAGAAAACACATTTGTGTGGGCTTAAGTGCATACGATAGAATTGACAACGAAGGAAAATGGCTTGGAGGTGTGTCGGATGGTCACTACGATGCATGGAATGTGCTGGTAGGTCATCTAGATATGGATGTACAATGTGATTGAAATCATGAAAATCATAAGACATGGAAGGATGAAAAGTCGCACCGACGTTATTTAAACTAAAGGGTAGTTTCCTGTAGAAAAAGGTTCTCCAAGGACAAATAAAAGAGGTTTTGTGTTGATCCGTGGGCAAGATGTTGATTTGATTATAGCCAGAGAAATCGTCCATTAAAGAGAAGATTTCACTCTCGACGCAATCGTCAACGATCTGGTCCACAAAGGGGGTGGGAAATTTTTCCTTAGGACAAGCTTGATTTATATCTCTATAATCCACGCAGACATAGATCGTACCTTGTTTCTTGTTGATCGGAACGAGATTGGATACCCAATCAGTTAAATCCACAGGATAAATAAAACCAACTTTAAGAAGTTTTCGACTTCAAGCTTAATAGCAACTGCTTTACGGGGGTGTACCAGACGAAGTCTCTACCAGATGGGTCTAGCACCCGGGTACGTCTTAATTTTGTGGACAACGATACCAGGGCCAATACCTGACATTTCTTCATATCTCCAAGCGAAGATGTCATGAAACTCTTGGAAAAGTGATTTATAGTTGACAACCTCGTCACTAGAGCATGAAGCTCTGATGTGAACATTTTCAACAACTCCAGGTTTAATGGATATGTCAAGGGGGATGGTGGGAAAAATATTACTTAAGTTCCCTTCATATAACATGTTGTGTGATGTCTCGGGAATAGAGGAAATGACAACAATGGTCGACGGGGTCAAGATCCATTGGTAACTGTCGATGGTGTGTTGTTCGAGGAAGAGAATGGAACGATGATGTCCATCATCCCAAGGGGTATCTTCCATCGACATCACCGACATAATCATCTTGTCCGTGGGAAAAATAACGTGGAATGGGTCAGGAGACAAATCACCAAGAGAGGGGGTGAAAGGGGTTGATAATTGAATGGCATGATAGGTGGATTCAACGGACTTAAAGGCATTTGGTTGTCATAGTGAAGATAATCACCAGGTTCGGGTATGATCCACGGGTTGGAAGACGGGTGAGTTTGGCAAACCAAGGTGGAAATCATGTTGATCGAGGCAACCAAAAGAGGTGGAACATCGAGAGGTGGGATCGGGAATGTGACCATCAGAGTAGAATCTTTAAGTAGGGCCACACAAATGTTCTCATACCCAGGAGGTGTCTTCATGATAAAAGGGACATTGCTAGTATGACTGTCAGAGTTGAAAAAGGCTAGTTGGTCGATAGTGATGACCTTTCTCTGATGTGGAAAATGTAAAACATGGAAAAGGGTATACACAATGACGTGCATCATGTCAATCCAACTATGTCCAAGTAAGAGGTTATAATTGAGAGGTGCATCTAAGACCTAGACTTTAACATTGACCAATTTTCCTTCCAACATAATAGACAACAAAGGAAGTACACTGTAGGGTTTAAATCTAGAGACATTGAAGGATTTAAGTGTGTTATGTGATTTAGTAAGAGGAAGAGAGTTGATGGATTTCCAACAGGTAATAGACATTACACACGTGGAGGCACCCTTATCAATAACAATCCTAAAAAAGGTAATTGTCTATTCACAGGAGGATACTGGTAACTTTGGGGAGGAGTCCCATCGGTAGACCAGTAGGACCATAAGCAGTTTGTATGTGAGGAAAAGGTCCTAATAAATTTGGATGTGTGTGCGGAGGCATGTAGCCCATAGGGTTGTACTAATTGGAGATGTTCCCTTGGGGAGGGACACTAGATTTAACGTTCGAACCCAAAATGGGATTGGAAGAACTAGGGTATGACTGGCCTGAACTAGGGGGTATAAAAGAGTTAACCTGAGGTTGTTCCCCCCTAGATGATTGTGTATTTCCTTGAATAAGAAGATTCCAATACCGGGCTAGTGATCCGGGGATGTTCTATCCATATTGTGGATTACATCCTCTGAGTGGGGGTTGTCCTCCAGGTGAGGATGATGCCCCAATTTGGGTTTGACCTCCAAATTGAGTTTTCCCCCCTGGGTTATACTGTCCCCCAATAGGAATCTGATAACCATAAGTGAATAACGAAGTAGAAATTCCAAAGGTAGTAGAGCCACTGGGTCTGAATCCTCCTATAAAAGGTGGATAAGACCCTCTGGAGAGGAACTAGGATGGTTTAGGAATAGAACCGGAAGCAACATTATACCCAGGAGGAGTAAAGACTCTAAAAGCTCTAGATGGAACTTGGGTAGGAATGGGGATAGAATCATTCAAAGCATTATACCCAAGAGGGAGTGACAGGATTTGTCTAGATGAATGCAATGTACCAATAGGAGGTTGGCTATCCACCATGTTCCCAGTGGGGATAATCATAGTGTTTGGGACCATTGTGGAATGGGCCTACTGAAGAGGGATAGTTGAGCTAGGACCAGGCTCTGAACCAACGAATAAATAACAAGTTGTACTTTTAAATTGATCTAAAGGTATCGAAAATGTAGTATATGTTTCGAGTGGTTCAGAAATGACAGGTATCTCGGCTTCTCCCTCTAAGTCGAGAGGGTTCCGTCTAGAATTTGGAGTTCGAGATATGTTAGTGGTCCAAAAAGGATCCTCATTTTCAAGGCCAGTGAGGATTTCAGTTGGTATTCCAGAAGTGTCAACGACAAGTTCTCTGGATGAGTTGAGTCAGAGAATACGTCTCTCGTATCCAGGAGGTAGGCAGAAAGCGTCTAAAGAATCGAAAACGATTCAAAAACTTTCTAAAGAGTCAGTTCTCTCCACTTATGAAGGTATGTGGTTCTAGATCTCACTCTGTTGAGGAGAGTCCTCTAGTGGATTAGGGAGAAAGGGTTGGGAAACTTTCAGATCTTCCAGAGGTAGTCCTTGCATCCTACGTGAATGACGTGGAGGGTCAAGGTTGGCCGAACCAAAAATTTTACGGAAAAAATCTATGGCCAACTACGTAAACAAACAACACTCACTAGTAAAATATAGGAATCAAAACCAAGAAAAAAAAACCTTCTTGTTCCGAAGTCACTAGTTGGTGATGAAATCCAACGTCGTGAAGTCAAGACAAGAAGGGGTTGGGCTAGGGTGGAAAAGTTACATTGACGACCTGCTTAACGGACTTACACCTTGGTGCAAGCTCCCACACATAATCGTGGGTATACCCTCCAAGGAGCCTGAGTGAGTCTAGCCAATGTCGATTTTAGGTATCGTGAAGACTTGCCCCTCCATAGTCACCTTGTGTAAAACCCTAAGAAGATAGGCAACTAAGACTACCAAAAACAACAATGATGCCTAGGGAGACAGTCGACAGTCCAATCCACGCGCAAGGGCAGGGTGTCTAGCCTGAAATCAACTTGAGAGGATTCCACTCGTCATTGTGGGTATACCTTCAAGTGATTCCCATAATACATGCAATCTCTACACCGAGACCAACAAAGCAGGGTGAGTAACTCTGTCGATCTCAATGCGACCTCAGGTTTGACCCTTATGTGAGAAGGGATTCCCAGGACAAAATGTTGCAAATGGAATTTTACACTCCCTATCACAAGATTCTATTGTGCATTTTGTGCTTTGGAGAGTGTGTCTCATTGCCTATTCCAAAGATCTAGCCTAACTAATGTTGGTGTAAAAGAACCCTAGAAAAAATTACTAGTTAAATTTTAGATTTTCACAATATTTTTAAAGGTTGTTGTTACTCAAGAGGGAGACGAGAATGAAACTAATGTTGTGTAAGACCTTGACCCAACAATACGCAAATAGAAATGAATTTTGAATTTTTTTGTTCAATGAATTCTATCTACAACAGGGAGAAGGTGTTTTCGAAATAATGTAAACTACGAAATATACTTCCTTTTTCTTTAAATGAACACAATGTCAAACAACCAATAAACAATGAAGTTCTTGGAAGGCCTAGTGCTACCTTAGAGGAAGGATGACACGTATTTTAAGACAAGCATTTGTTTTCTTTTTTCCCCCACGTGGAAAAAATCCACCTACCCACATGTATGCTTATTTACAGTTGATTTATGTATGATGTTCATTTGATTACATGAAATTGTGAGTTATATTATCTTGTGAAGGTTCAAATTATACAAGTCTCTTATTCATTTATTTCTCATCACCATTTTCATGCATTCACTTTTCTATTCGGACATCATAGGGGACCCACAACATCCCTGTTGTTCCAAATGCTTGAAAAATATCCCTCCTATTCTAGGAGGAGTTTCTAGTCTTGTCGACTCACCGAGTCAACCATATCACACCCCTGTGAGTTCCACTATTTTGGGATCATATTTACTTGGTTCCACTCTTCTTGGGTCCAATTTCCAAGGAAATCCATTCATTATCTCTCCTTCAAAAGGAGGCGGCGAGCAAACTTCTACTCAAGGAAGAAGTAAAACCCCACCAAATCTCTCCCAAAGGTTAGGTCCACTACCTACTCACAAAATGGCTGGAACTAATCCTTCGCCAAATATCCCTATGCCATACTTGGCATCTCTCAACATTATTGATTTGACTAACTCATGAATGATCCCATTTTACATGACCCCACATGGCCCATTATGCCTACCAAAATACCTTCAGATATTCCAAAATTTGAAGGAAAACTGGGGGAAGATCCTGCCAACCATGTTATGACCTTCCACTTATGGTGCTCTTCAAACAACATCATGGATGACTCCATCCACTTAAGGTTATTTCAAATAACACTCACTGGTCCATCAACCAAATGGTATGTGGACGAAAAATCAGGGTCCCATGTGACTTTTGAATCCTTGGCCAAATCCTTTTTGGCCTTTTTTCAACTACCAGTTCATCATGACACTGGTTTAGAACTTTTCTCCGAGTGCAAACAAACCTCAACTATGMATATTTACGACTACATCCATGAATGGCTTCGGTGACTTAGTTTATGTAAAKAAGAAACCACCAAAKAACAACAACTCAATTGGTTTTTAAAATCACTTGTCTCTATACTTGCCAAATATGTGGCATCCACCTTCCCCCAATTCGAATAAGAATCCATCAGAAAAGACCAATAGTTAGACCTCATTTATTCTCAATCATGTTAATTATACACATTATTTGATCCATATGGATGTCRGTGGCCTCCCACCTATTCCAAATAGTTCATTTTGGCAGTTTTCTACTTTGGCACTTTTTTTCCTAGTTTTCAGGTCCCTGACTTGCGGGACCGTTTTGAGGCCCTAAACAACGTTTTTAGAGATCGACATAGCCGAAAGTGCCCTTTTATTAGATACAAACAAAATGTATATTCCTCGGATAGAACTTTCCAACGGGCTATCATGTGCCTAAAACAGAGATYGTATGCAAATGTTACGACCCCAGGAAGTTGACCGACTAACTTACCCAAACGGGGCCCACATGACTTTTGGCTCTTCATCTCCTAGGGTTAGGTTTTTGGATTTCTAGGGTTTTTGACATTCCTGTTTATTGTAAAAAGGCCTTCATAGCCTCATTGTAATGATCTTCTTGCAAATGAGAGCAACCGTCACATCTCTTGTCAGAGATAAGCTGCCACCATTCTAGCAAGCTTGTTTTGTGTTGCATTTTACTGTTTCAACTTATTTACTTATTGAATAGAAAACCAATTTTACTGTATCTCTGGTATTGTATGTTAAGCATCTTTTAATAATTTGTATTCATTTAGTTCTTCTCATAAAATCCAGATCAGTGGTATCAGAGTGGTCTGCTCCTTGTCGTCTTAATGCATGTCCCCAACGAGGTCGGGGTACAAAGAATTGGGTCTCGAGCTTGTTTCTCTTGAGGAAAAAAGCTCTCACATGCCCAAATGACCTCTCATGGAAAGAGAAAATAAATATGACGGGCAGGAGATCCTTTCAAAATGTTGCTTGAGGAAGCCCTCATGCAATAGAGGAATGAGATAATGGATAGTTTCGCACAAATCCTTCGGCGGCTACCAACAAGCGACACATCTTCCTCGAGCGAAGGCACCGCCCCCTTCAAGGTACAAATCAACTTTGATATTCCTATATTTGAAGGTCAGATAGACATGGATGTTGTAGAAAAGTGGTTGAATCTACTAGAAGGGCATTTTTCTATCCATAACTTTTTAAATAGAGGAAAAATTACTTTTGCGCTTCTTAAAGCCGATACCCATGTAAAAGATTGGTGGGAAATTTTCTGTGAGCAAAAGGAAATAGAGGAACCCTCATTATTTACAGTCACAACCACTTGGGAATCCTTTAGGGATGCTATTAAGGAAGAATACTACCTTTTCATAAGCTATGATGACTTGTATACCAAATGGACCACACTGAGGCAAGAAAGAGACTAAGCAGTGCCAGATTTCACAAATATATTCCATACCCTGCGCACCAAGATGGGTATCAAAGATTATGAGCGACATCTGGTGTTCAAGTACTGTATTGCTCTGCATATATACATCCAAACCAAAATGGAATTTATGGACATCTCGTCCTTGTGCGTGGCCTATCAATATGTCGTCAAAATCAAGCAAAAGCTCAAACAAAAGACGCGACAATTTGGGCCTGGGAACCCCTCACAGCAAAAGCTAGGAAAGGGTGGCCCCAACCTATAGAAAAAAGGACAGAGAAAATATGGACAGTATCAGGAAAACCATTCCAAGCCACAAGAAAATAAGGACACCAGAAAGACAAGGAAGGATACTGGGAAGTGGTGCAACTTCCATTAGAGCCCTTGGCATAACACTGCTGATTGTCGCTCAAAACAATCGTTGGTCGCTGAAGTGAAAGCCTATGAATCAGATGTGGGTTCTGACTCTGAGTCAGAACTAGAAATGGGAAGATAGATCATTGACACAGAGTTGAGTGCCACCGTTGCTACCACCAAGCTCCAACCTAATGAACCAGACGATCCAGAAGAAGGCGAGTGCCTATTCCATTCACAGATGTGGGAAAAAAGCACCACGCTGCACTTCATCATTGATACTGGTAGCCAGAAGAACCTCATCTTAGCAGAGGTCATCAAGCAGCTGGACCTACCAACAACACTGCACCCACATCCCTACACCATTGGATGATTCTGCCAAGGAAGCGATGTCTGNCACTTCATCATTGATACTGGTAGCCAGAAGAACCTCATCTTAGCAGAGGTCATCAAGCAGCTGGACCTGCCAACAACACTGCACCCGCATCCCTACACCATTGGATGATTCTGCCAAGGAAGCGATGTCTGCGTCATCCAACAGTGTCGACTGTACTACAACATCAAGCCCTTCAAAGACGAGGTATTGTGTGATGTTTCTCCTCTCAAAGTTTGTAATGTTCTTTTGGGCCAACCTTATTTATGGAAACGCCATGCTGTATATGAGTCTAGGCCTCGTAGTGTTATTATTACTTTGAACAAGAAATTGTATAGGATACCCGAGGAAGTCCCTCCTAGTGTTATTTCCTTGATCTCTTCCAAGCAATGCAGGAAGGTCATCTCTTAGACAAGGAAATTTGTATTCTTCATGATTCTCTCTCAGAGTAAGAGAAATACCATAGCCACATCTAGGGCCTCTATGGACAATCTCTCCACACAACAGAAGCAAGTGGATAAGGTTGTGGAAGAACACTCAGATGTTTTCTCCTCTCCTACCGGGGTAGCTCTGCACTGCCAGGTCTAGCATCCCATCGATCTGAGCCCAAGTGCATTGCCACCCAATGGGATGGTCTACTACTGCTCTCTGTTAGAAAACGAGGAGATCAAGAGGCAGATCCAAGAACTTATCCACATGGGTCACATCCATCCCAGCTCATCGCCTTGTGGGAGCCCAATCATACCGGTGCAAAAGAAAGATGGGACCTGGCGAATCTGCATTGATTACTGGGCCTTGAATAAAATCACAGTCCGGAACCAGTATCCGATTCCCTAAAATGACGACCTCCTTGATCAGCTCATGGGGCCGAAATACTTCAGAAAGAGTGATCTAAAGTCTGGCTACCACCAGGTCCCAATAGAACATACAGATGTATGGAAGATCGCCTTCAATTCAAAAGAAGGTCTTTTTGAATGGTTGGTCATGCCCTTTGATTTGACAAATGCTCCAACAAATTTTATGAGGATGATGGACGATATCCTGTGACATTTCACCAGTAATTTTGTAGTGGTGTATCTGGATGACATCCTCATCTACAACAAGACTTGGGCGGAACACTTGTAGCATATTCAACAGGTTCTGCACACCCTGCGACAACATGAACTATATGCAAACTTGGAAAAATGCTCCTTTGGAATGGATAGGGTCCACTACTTAGGCTACATCATTGATCAACATGGTGTGCATGTGGATCCAGCCAATATCCAAGTCATCTGTGACTGGCCAGCCCCAACCACACTCTCTGATATTTGGAGCTTCTTGGGCCTTGCCAATTTCTATCACAGGTTCATGTTGGGTTTCTCTCATATCGCATGGGCCCTCAACCAAGTAACCAAGGGTGGAAGTAAGGAAAAATTTGTGTGGGGCCTGTCCCAACAACAAGCCTTCGATGGATTGAAGCAGTGCTTGTGCTCATCGCCGGTACTTTCATTACCAGACCTGCAACATCCCTTTGAGATCGAGATAGATGCTTCAGACTATGTTGTGGGCACCGTTCTCACTCAACATGGCCACCCCATGGCGTATCATAGTGAGACGCTATCAGATGTTGTTCGTAAGTACCCTACTTACGACAAAGAAATGTACTCCATTTTGAAATCCTATCGCCAGTGGAGACATTACATTCTGGGGAAGGAGACAGTCATCCACATTGATCACAAGCCACTACAATTCATGCAGACCCAAGGCAAATTGCAGAATGACCGCCATTAGAAGTGGTCCACATACTTACAGCAGTTCCACCTCAACATCAAGTATAAAACAGGAAGTACCAATCGAGTTGTCGATTTCCTCAACCGACCTCCAGTCATGACACTCACCACGGTGCTAGACTCTTGAGGCCATGAAACCTCTAGATGGCCCCACCTCTATGAGACAGACCCTGACTTCTCCACCACCTACCAAATGTTGGGAGCAAACTCAGTGGTCGTTGATTTCCATATTCACTATGGGTTGTTGTGCTGTCTGGGCCATCTCTGGATTCCATCAAGAGAGTGCACAAAGCTGATCTGGGAAGCTCACTACAGTCGGGTGGCAAGACACTTTGGTGTCGAAAAGACAGTGGCAGTGTTGCAAAAACATTTCTACTGGCCGAAACTTCAGCAGGATGTCGGCAAGTATATCAGGTCCTGCACTGCCTGCGCTATTGCCAAACTAACCACTAAGAAACAAGGTCTGTACACCCCTCTTCCTACTCCTGACAAGTTGTGGGAATCCATAATCATGGACTACATTTCAGGCCTCCCGTCCACCAAGAGGGCCAATGACTGTGTTTTTGTGGTTGTTGATCGCTTTTTGTAGATGACAATTATGGCCGCCTGCAAGAAGAACATCATTGTAGAGGCCACTGCCAAGCTCTTCTTTGAACGCGTCTGGGTACACTTTGGGATCCCAAAAAACATTGTCTCAGATTGGGATAGTCAGTTCCTCAGCACATTCTAGTTGAGCCTTTGGTCACTGTTGGATACCAAGCTCACCAAATCCACTGCCTTCTACCCCTAGACAGATGGCCAAACTGAGGTCATCAATCAGATGATCATACATATCCTGCGCATGTACAATTCCAAGCACCCTTGCACATGGGATGAGAGTCTTCCCTATGTCCAGCATAGCTACAACTGAACCCTGCATAGCTCCACTGGCCACAACCCCTTTAAGGTGGGGTTGGGATTCCAACCATTGGGCCCCATGGATGTTGCACTACCACTGGTGAACACCTCGGCCGACTCATCCCCTGCTCCACTAGAAGCTGACAAAGCCACCCGGTTCATTGAGAGGATCCATCACATCCGCCAACAGGTTCAGGATATTTTACAGAAGTCCAATGCCAAGTACAAGTAGCGCCATGATCAACACTGGGTGCCACATAAGTTTCAGGTGGGCGACAAAGTTTGGTTGCACTTGCAGAAAAAACACCTTACAGGGCCCCATCGGAAGCTTCGCCCACTCTGGTATGGCCTATAAACCATCACCAAGGCTATGGGTGACAATGATTTTGCACACAATGTTCCCCCTTTCCTTGGCCTACACCCAGTCTTCAACATGGCTCTCCTTCGGCCATATTTCCCACCATTATTAGACACCTCAGAGATAGTAGAGAAGTTGACACCAACATAACTCAACCCTGACTGCATGCAATAGGAATCCAGTGATCAGATTGTTGACACACAGATCAAGGGCACCCGACAACAAAGGATCCAACTTTATCGAGTTGTCAAAGCAGGGCAGCTCTTGCACCAAGGCAAGTGGCTCACCCGGGGCAAAATTCAGTAGAAATTTCCTCATATGATGGGGGAACTCAACGCAATGGATACCATTGCTTCCTAAGGGGGGAGGACTGATCCATATGGATGTCGGTGGCATCCCACCTATTCCAACTGGTTCATTTTGGTAGTTTTCCAGTTTGGCAGTTTTTTTCCTAGATTTCAGGTCCCTGACTTGCGGGACCGTTTTGAGGCCCTAAAAAACATTTTTAGAGATCAGCACAGTTGAAAATGCCCTTTACTAGAGTAGACCAAAATGTGTATTCCTCGGAAAGATCTTTCCAACGGGCTATCGTGCGCCTAAAACGAAGATCGTATGCAAAAGTTACGACCCCGGGAAGTTGACCGACTAACTTACCCAAACAGGGTCCACATGACTTTTGGCACTTCATCTCCTAGGGTTAGGTTTTTGGATTTCTAGGGTTTGACATTCCTGTTTATTGTAAAAATTCCTTGAGAGTGTCATTGTAATGATCTTCTTTCAAATGAGCACAACCGTCACATCTCTTCTCAGAGATAAGCCGCCACCATTCCAACAAGCTTGTTTTCTGCTACATTTTACAGTTTCATCTTATTTCCTTATTGAATAGAAAACCAGTTTTACTGTATCTTTGGTATTATGTGTTAAGAATCTTTTAATAATCTATATTCATTTCATTCTACTCATAAAATCTAGATCAGTATTACCTAATGCACCCATAACCGTACCATTTGGATAGGAAAAACCTGGAATGTTTCACGTTGCAGATGGGTTTATTGGTAACACGACACACCACAACCTGTACAATCAACCACCACCTATGTATGGTGCACCTCAATATAAACAATCATATGGAGGGCCATCTTATTGCTCTTCCCCCCCCCTTACCAACAACCATATCTTGTTGCTCCACCCCACCCATGAGTGGAACCTCATTGACACCCATGATGTGCCTGACCTCTCAACCAAGTTCATGTTCCCCTTGTACCTCAACATATAACATGGGCACTAATGAAAGCACTTCACCTTCCTATGCGCTCTATGGATC
>JASDQU011440823.1:30922-41220 GCA_032191745.1 Picea mariana | reverse complement strand
GGAGGGCCAAGAAACCGAAAGGTTTCTTGGAGCTAGGAAGCCGGCTAGGCTCCTAGTTGGCAGGGAGGATTCCGTTGTTTCACTCTGGGCAAGCGGGAAAAGAATACTTGGAAGCGCCCAGGACTACATTACAACTGATGAGCTTCTACAAACTAAGGAAGAGGTATTTTTTCAGTGATATTTTTGTTATTGATATTTTGAGTATACTTATGTTTTCAGTTCTTAAATCTTAAAGTTAGCCTACTACTTATTTCATCATGTTATTAGATTTATCATTGAGAAGATGTAGAATAAATGTGTAAATAAAAAAAAACCAATGAAATAATGCTAAAACAAAGTTGTTAATGTGTAAGTATTTAGATAAATAGTTAATTGCTTAGCATCCTGTGGACGGGTGCTACATTTTGACAGACGTGATTTGGCATACGATTAAACTTGTCAGGACAATCTCTACGAACGCAAAAATATTTTGAAATTTATAATTATATGTTATTTTAACTTTTTATATTTATAAATTGATTTTAAATTTATAATTATATAATTATATAAAAAATTAATTACAATTGTAATAATAATTTATTACTAATAATCTTGGTACAAAATAATATATCTTTTAGTAAACATTATCATTATTTTGAATCATGGCAATACACATACGATACCATATTTATAAAAAAATTTGATAACCTTATTATACTGCCGGAGGCACGGAGGTAGTATATAGCAATGAGTTAGCATTGAATTTCATATTAGTTTTATGTTGACTTAAAAAATGTGTATAAATTTTAATGTTGAACATAACAAATAAAAAAAATTATTTTTCAATAGCACAAAATTAGTATTTTTATGACTCTTGATTGGTCAATAAATTGATAGTGTTATTGCAACCTTCACTTCATTCGAGGTTTGAAATTAATTTTGACATGACTATATATGARTKTCACTTTCTTATAAGGTACAACTCTATKGATAAAATAATTTTATAACAAATATAAAATAAAAACCRTACATATGTTCATATTGAATTAGCCCCMTTTCACAACTCCCAAAACACATTGAATGGAAACACTTTGCCCATGAATTCTATATAAACCAWTTCATGTGAAATGAATCCATTGACCTATGRAATAAGACTCTTTTTTTCTTTTYYTTTTTTCTTCTTATTTTTCCAAATCTGTAGTATGAAACCATTTTTAATTCTTTTGGTAAGTTACCATTGACCTATGAAATAAGACTCTTTTTTTTCTTTTCTTTTCTTATTTTTCCAAATGTGTAGTTATGAAACCATTTTTAATTCTTTTGGTAAGTTAATTGATAGCTACGGGGTTAGAAACCCAATGGATTTGGTGGTAGGCTTGTTCGGGCAACTTGCTGACATTGGTGGGGCAGACTCCCATCCGTTTTTTGGCAGACGTGAATTGGCATACGGTTAAACTTGTCAGGACAATCTCTACGAATGCAAAACCTCCACTATACACTAAAAACTGCTATTCAAAAAACCAGCTGCTTATGGAGACATATGATGGAAACGCTCGGCTCCAAAATAAATTTAGGTTTTTTTGAAATGACATATTTTAATTATAGGAACAGGCTAAAACACTCGCACACCCTTTGAGGGGAATGGGAAACCTCAAAGGCAAAGGAAACTCAGTAAGTTTACATAGATTTGAGTAAAATTTCTTTTATTATCTTCGGAGGCAGTATATCGCAGCCTGCTGCACTTGTTTTTATGACGATTATTACAATACACCATAAGATATGAGTCCTCTTAAACTTAAGGTTGCAAGTGATCATACCGAGAGTAGGATTTACGGAAGACAGGTGATGTGTTGTTGAATCAACCATAATATCTACACATATCACTGGTCACCATTGTGTGCGTTAAATCATAGTATTAATATAGTTGATTTGATTAGTAGAGATTATATGGCGTTTTTGGTGACCAATATTCATATGGAAAAAGGAGAGTGGGGATGGGGTTTTTGGGTGGGATTCCTTTTTTAGCTATTTTTTCAAATTTTAAGTCGGTTTTCTTGGTGGATTAGTCGACTTTCATGGCGGATTTCCTTTTTTAGTAATTGGTTTTTAGGGATCTCTGGGATGGGAACCTTGTATTTTCCCTCTCGTCGACAGGGCGGTCTTGTCAAGGCCTTTCACATTTACCTTTAGTTTTCTTTTATGAGCTCTGACGCCCATTATTCTTTGTCTTTACTACTGGTTTCTCGGGATGATCGGGAGTTAGGGGTCCATAGGAATCGCTTTGATTTTTTGGTTCAGAGGTGACGTCCCTTTGTCATGCTGGCAACTACTTTGATGGACTTCGAAGACAGTGGCCTATTAGGCGCATCCGACGAGGAGGGATGGGACCGGGAAGGTCTTTTCAAAGTTGTGGATGAGTTATGTGGTTTAAACGGAGGACGGGAGCATTTAGTAACTACATTAAACTCTTTAGAGCTGTCACCTCCAGCATTAACATATCCAATCTCCATTGAACTTGCTACTTGTGATAACTCAGGCTTGTCTTCCCAGCCCTCTCGGCCTCTGATTACAGTGGAGCAGTTGGCAACTACAAGTGTTGTCAGACCGAGCTTTTCTCAGAATTTTTGTAACAAGGGTGGTAGCGGCCTTACACGTAAGGATACTTGGTCTGAAAAGTTTCCTCCCACGACTTGTGGTCTGAGTGAACCAGAGGCACATAAGGCTGCTAAGTATAGGAAGGTTGCTAGAGCCTAGAAGCCGAAAAAAACCCATCAACAACGGGTGATAGGCATGGACGTCGGGCTTGAGGAGACGTGTCAGTTGGCACTCTGTGCACTGGTAGGTCACTTTGCTTATAAACGTAAATGTGATTTATCCTTCATAGATTGGATGAAAGAGGTTTGTCACACTCGTCTTGAGTATATCCCAACATATACAACTCTTACTTGTGGTTGGTTCAGTCTTCTTTTTAAGACGCCCGAGGATGTGCAGAGCATCTTAACCTAGTTCTGGGATTACAAGGGTGGTAGCCTTATGCTAAAACAATGGTGCACTGGTTTTAATCCATCCTCTGATTACTTTAGCTACAGGCATGTCTGGGTCTTATTACCAGGACTGCCCTTAAATTTTTGGAATTTACCGACGCTTAAGGCCATTGGGAATTTACTTGGTCACTTTTTAAAAGTTGATGATACATGTCTTCTATCGACTGATAAGCATATGGCGCGAGTACTGGTTGAGTTAGACTTGCATGCAGTCCTTATGGACTCCATTGAACTGGAGTGGAGAGGACATGTTTCTGTACAACGTTTAGACTATCTTGGGTTGTCGTTTTGGTGTTCCTCCTGCCATCAAACGGGCCATCTTAGGAAGGATTGCCACCCATCTTTTGGGCTCTCAGAGGAAGACAACGATCTTGTTTTTGGTTCACCGAATCTACATTATATGGATGAAATCCCGGATGGACTGAATCCTTTAGGAGCTGGAGCTACAGAGGACTTTGCGGAGAATCTGGATGGTGTTCCTAATACTCTCTTGGGTAAGCTCAATTTCTATTGCCCTTCACTTTTTCTTAAACTTTCACTTTGGGAAAGGGACTTTTTGGGAATTCTGCTCCGTTACTTGCTGTCTCTTCGAGTTCATCTGAGAAGGGGGCGAAATCTGTGATTGGGGAAGAGACTTTAGGGGACCCAATTCTTGAAATGGGTGGCTCTTCGAACACTCTTCCTACTACCTTACCTTCGCTACCTGTGTCTACATCTGTTTCGACTATTTCTGTCCCTCCATTAGCACCGATACTTGAGTCTTTAGCAGCTTCATCACTAGAGCCTCCAGATTCGACTCCCCTACAGACTTTTTGGGGAACGAAGGCTTTTGAAAACCCGACTTGCGATCCTGGTGAGTTTTTGTAGTATGACAAACCGAAGTGATTTAAGAAACTGGATTGGTCAAGAGGTCTGAGCATGGAGGTTTCTCCTATTAAAACAAGGAGTGCACGGAAAAAACAGGAGCAGTGCTCTTCTTCTGTCGATCTACCATCATCTTCTTATGTGGAAAAAGGGGTGCTTAGAGGCATGAAAGCCCTTGCGAGGGCTAAACCATGATCCTCCTTTCCATTAATGTAAGAGGGGTGGGGGGTCCCTTAAAACTGCCCAACATGTAAAGGTTAATATCCACTACGAAACCAGACTTAATTTTCCTACAGGAAACCCTTGTAGATGAGGAAAAAGCTAGGAATTTTTTGATTGCTTTGTGTCCTTCTTGGAAGCTCTCTACTGTGAGTTCAAAGGGGAAGTCGAGAGGACTCCTGGTGGCATGGAACCCTTATCTACTGGATCTACAACCTTTCTTATGTGCTGGTGGTATTCTATTGGCAGGTGTCCATATTCCTGACAACAAAAGGATCAACTTTATTAATATGTATGGACCGTGCACTAGACGTAGAATTTTCTGGGAGAATTTGAATGCTTGTGGACTTCTTGATTGGAGGAATCTGATCATTGCTGGAGATTTTAAGTTTACGACTGGTTCTGATGAAATCTGGGGGCCTTTGGGCTTGATGGACTTACAGGCACAATACTTTAGAGAACTGTTCATGAGACACCATTTAATTGACATAAAGCCTCCGGAGGTGGTACGGACTTGGAGCAATTGTAGATTGGGGAAGGATAAAATTTCCAAAAGACTAGACAGAGTCTATGCATCTGCTGATTTGCTTGAGGATTTGACACTCTATAGATCTTGGGTTGACCAACACTACATATCTGATCATGCACCAGTTCTTTTTCAAATTGATTTCGGGCTCAAGTTTGTGCCTTACCCTTTTAAGTTTAATTCGGTCCTGTTAAAGGATGAGAGTTTTGGGGACTTGGTCAAAGATGTGTGGACTACTACACAGGATCAAATGGGAGGAAGCACACAATCAAGATTAGTAGGGAAGTTAAAATCTTTGAAGGAAAGAGTGAGAAAGTGGCTTGTTAGTAAAAAGAAGAGTGAACAACAGAAATACTTTCAGATTGAAAAGGACATTGCTTTCCTGACAAAAGAAAGTCCGAAACACCCTCAACAAACTGAGTCACTCACCCGATTAAATCTACTCATCAAAGAGAGGAACAGATTGTTATTGGCCGAGGAGGAATTGTGGTGACATAAGAGTCGAGCAATTTGGATCCAATCAGGGGACAAGAATACCAAATTCTTCCATAAGTTTGCTAGCTATAGACACAATAAAATTTTTATTTGGGAGGTTAAGGATGACACTGATCATGTTTTCACTGGGTAGGAGGAAATAAAGGGAGAAGCCTTGAGACATTTCAGCACCTTTTATAAAGAATCACATCTCTCGATTGTGGATCAGATTGAGGCTGTGAGATTATATGCTAGATTGACAACTGTTGAGGAAGTACAAGCTCTTGAAAAGCCGGTTACGAAGGTGGAGATTCTAGAGGTACTAAAGGGGTTTACCAAGGACAAGAGTCCCGGACCAGATGGTTGGACAATGGAATTTTATTTACACTTCTTTGATTTGATTGCAGAAGACCTTTGGAATGTTGTTGAAGAATCCCGCACTTCAGGTATGGTTAACAAATCCTTGAATTCAACATTTATAGCACTTATTCCAAAATTCAATGGACCGACTACTTTTGGCGACTTCAAGCCGAGTGCCTTGTGTAATCTTTGTTATAAGATCATAACAAAGATCTTAGCAACTCAGATAAGACCTATATTGTCTCGCACTCTTTCTGATGAGCAGTTTGGTTTTCTCAGAGGTAGACAAATTACAGACGCAATAGGTACAACACAGGATTGTATCCATAGCATCAAAGTGAAAAAACTACAAGCCTTGATCCTTAAAATTGACTTGAAGAAGGCTTATGACTGTATTAGTTGGGATTATATCAGACTGGTCTTGTTACAATGTGGTTTTGGTCTTCCGACGACCAATTGGATTATGGGATGTATTTCATCGGCCACCTATGCAGTTCTCATTAATGGAGAGCCCATTGATTTCTTCAATGGAGGCAGAGGTATTAGATAGGGGTGTCCTATGTCTCCACTTATTTTTATCCTAATTATGGAAGGTTTGAGTCTTGCCTTAAAAAAGAAACAGGAAGAAGGTTTGTTGACTGGCATCAAGGTTACTAGAATGTTTTGTGTTCTACACCTCCTCTTTGTAGATGACATCCTCATAATGACTAGTGCATCTGTAAATAAGTGGTGGGAGATTAATAGGCTCATGATTCTCTTCTGCAATGCTACTAGTTTGTTGATCAATCCACAAAAATCATCTTTCTATCAATCTGGAGTACATTCTTCTTTCTTAGATGATATTAAAACTATCTTTCCTTTCGAATTTTTTCAGTTGGCATCGGGCTTTAAGTACTTGGGATATTTCTTGAAAGATAATAGGTATAAGGCATTGGACTGGGATTGGCTGCTAAAAAAATTTGAATTCAGAATCACACATTGGTCTAATAGGTGGTTGACTTTGGGGGGTTGTTTTGTCTTGGTTAAGGCTGTCCTGGAAAGCCAACCAGTCTACTAGCTGGCTTTAGCAAACATCCCAACCTCGATTTTTCACAGAATCTGACAACTCACCTACAACTTTCTTTGGAATGGCAATAAAAAAAGAAAAGGATACCACTTGTGCAATTGGCATTATATAGCCTGTCCGAAAAGATTTGGGGGATGGGGCCTGTGAAATATCTTCAGTTTTAGTCGGGCGATGGCAACAAATACCCATTGGAGGGTACTTATGGGTGATGGATTATGGCATTGAATTATCAAAGATAAGTATCTATCGTCTCTCTCGGTTGAACATTGGCTTAGAATGGAGACGACATCTGCACCTTCCGGCTCACAGACCTGGAAGTATTTACTGAATTCTTTAGATATTATACTCCACTGGATTGCCTGGTATCCAGTTTCTGGCACCTTGATAGCCATTGGGAGAGACTTGATCAGAGGTATGGGTAACTCTGCTCTGTTATATGAAGGTCTCATTTTGGCATTAAATCATCGAGGGATACATTTTTTATTTCAAGCAAAAGGGGTGCTGAGACCTGGAAGTCTAGGGGACTACTGGTTTTCTAGTGATGATTTAGATCTGCAGGGAACACTTGCTTTGGAATGGCAGACATACATAAGTGCAATCATTAATAATGGCATTAATTTGGGGCATGGACCAGACATTCTGAAGTGGACTGGTGACCCTTCGGGAAGGATCACTATTAAAAATATTTATGGGGCAATTGAAGGCAAGAAGCACACATTCTGCATCGGAGGGTGGAGAAAGACGCTTTGGCAATGGAACTGTCCACAAAATCTTAAATTGTTCTCTTGGTTGGTGGCCGAAAACAAAGTACTTTCTTGGGATAATCTTCAACGGAGGGGCTTTATTGGTCTGGGTCTGTGTCACTTATGTATGAAAGAGGAGGAATCAGTCTTCCACTTATTTGCTATCTGTCCCTTTTCGAAGGAGCTATGGACTAAGGCAACTCATAGATTACTTCTTACAGGAATTTGGTAGGGCATATCTCTCCTAGACTGCCTTAAGAATTGGAGAACACTAAATACAAGCTATCCTGCCCTCCCGGCTTTCATTGTTTGGTATCTCTGGAGAGAAAGAAATGGTGCGATTTTTTATAACGGGAAGCCTTCTACTCCGAGGGTGGTTATTCTATCACTCTTGGCTTTAAATGAATATAAACTGTCACATAGGAAGAAGAGAGTGTGAAGGATTACAAAGAATCATGTGACAAGGTGTTTGGTGAGGTGGTTTGATGGTGCAGCGGTGAAAAATGGAACTAATAGTGGAGCAGGTGGTGTTATCTGGATAAATGAGAACATAATTTACAAGTGGTACCTAAATTGTGGCCCTGGTACAAACAACAGAGCGGAGCTACTTGGGGCATGGGCACTTCTAGTTCTGGCCATTCGATTGGACATCAAGGATTTCTTTATACAGGGAGACTTTAAGATCATTATAGAATGGTTGTCTAGCAAAGGTCATTTAGATGTTTTTTCTTTGGAGTGCTGGAAGGACAGGATTGCAGAATTAAAAAAAGTTTTTCAGAATATCACTTTCCAACATGTATTTCATGAAGACAATTCTGAGGTAGACAGACTTTCAAAGTTGGCCCTAGACAAACTGCCCAGAAAAATTGAATATTTTCAATGTGCGGGAGAACATGAAGGACCACATATGTTCTTAGATATCTACTAGTTTTTTTCTAGGTGTCAGGATGATCATATTTTTTATTTTTTTGGGATGACTATTCTGGTTTTTTTCAGACTCTTTTTGATGTTTCTGATCGGTATTATGGTATACCGTTAGATTGTCAATTGTTAGACAGTTGTGAGGGACATCTGTGATGGATAGATTGTTTTTGACTATTTAGCTTAACATTACCAAGATATGGAGGTGGCAGTTACAGTTTGTTGTAAACACTATGTATGGATATTTTTATATCTCATTATGAATATAAAGTGAATTTTTTTCATGGAAAAGTGTTCCTATTACATGGTGATATATCCTCATACAAAATTTCAATAAGCAAGGTTATCATCGATTCAAATGTATACTTTATGGATCTTCTTAAACTTATGGTTGTGATAGCTTCGTGTATTATAAGTGATTTTATCACATGGGGATATATTTTTATATAAAAGTATGATAAAATATTATGTAAATATATTCATGTGGAGATTAGGATTTGGGGTATTTAAAAAAAAAGTGTTTATTTTATTAAATTTGGGTCATCAATTTTTTTTATATATTTTTGAAGTCTTAAATTATGTATTTTAGGATTTGGTGTTGAATGAGGATTGTTGTAGGTAAATTTCATTGTAGGTTAAAAAAAAATAAAAAAACATTTAAGACATTTCTAACAAGTTATTATATACTTTAAATAGAATTTGGATGCAAAAGCTATGCCTAAACAAGTTAATCATCCAAATATTTATCTCTTCTCCAAGTGGCAACCATGTCATCTCACCATAATTTGAATATAGGAAGTTAGTAACATGTGGTAATTCACATAAACTTTTATAAATGTCACAAAGGTTCCAAATAAGTTTTGAAACCCTAAACCTAAGACTAATTCTAACTATCAAAAACTTAGTGAAGTGGGGAAAAGGGTTCATTTTTTCACTATCCAGTGATTGCTTCATAATTTGAATATACATGTCGAAGAATTGTTAACAAAGCAAAGAGATAAAAATATATTGTAAAGGACCATAGTATTTGACAATGTCACTAAACTTGCATTACATTGTAATATCTATAATATAAGAAAACAAAAAGAATATACTTCATTAAATGTTAATTTTTCTATATAAATTTTAAAAATAAATATACATATTTCCATGTGTGATTTTTCTAAGTATAATATTAAAATTTCAAATAATATATTTTTATTGTATTAAAATTTCAAACAATATATTTTTTAATGTATTAAAAATAATCAAACAATAGATTAACTATAATTATGTTAAGTTTAGATAATGGTTTTGGGAAGCCAACCATAGAAATATCGAAATAATTTACAGGACAAAAAATTAACAAACATCATTATTATTAAGATACGGGGTGGCAGGAGCGGAAGGGGTCAGTATAGACCCCAGGGGAATATTGAAATAAGATATGCTTGGAGTCTAGGGCACCCCACAATTAATCAAGCGGAAGAATATGCTTTATTTAAAGGAATTTAATTAGTCAAAAAATTCCAAATCTAGCACATCAATATCGTTGGAGACTTTTTGAACACTATTCGAAGCCCGATCAAAAGTATTTTACCAAAAGCCTCACAACTTTACAATTTAATAAAAAAATAAGACAATTCAATCCAACCTGGCAATCAACCTCACAAAAGGGACAATTAGGATTAATGGGAGATTATCCCATCACTCAATTTCATAATAAATGCAAATCCATCTTAATGCAATGCATGTCTTTCAGGTGTCATATCCACAAAGGGAACAATTTGTCATAATAGTGGGAGACTCGTTCGTCACACACAATCCGCCAGCCAAGTCATTTCTATTTATGGTCATTGTATCACTCGTGCTTGATCAAGGTGTGATTGCACCAGGTGATGTGCATTTCAGGTATGACGATATCTCATATGCTCGTGTGGGCAGCAAAAGATGCGATGAACATAGGTCTCTCTTCAATTTCCAAACAATCAAGTCATTTGGGAATCATCGTGAAATGGAATAGGGTATGCGTAATGTGTAAACACTCTTCATGTTGGTATGGAGGCAGAATTAAATATTTGGACGCTCGTTTGTCTAGTCACCAAGTTTCTGTAGTAGAAGCA
>JASDQU011440823.1:18214-30902 GCA_032191745.1 Picea mariana | reverse complement strand
AAACTTGATCTATCAAGACCGAGCCAAACCCTCAGCAACAAAGGCGTCCCTCTGAAGCCAAAAACGTGCTCTGATACCACATGTAAGTTTTAAACCTGTGAAGTAAAGCAATGCATATATATTCTTAAGCAATACAGAAATTAATCAATGGCTCATACACAGAATACACAGAGATTTTTACTGGAAACCCTCAACCGGGAAAACCTTTCTTATTTTCATTATATCGAACTTCACCATTCGCCATACAATATATACAATGTTTTTAGGTATTCCGTAGATACCAAAACCCTAATCCCTTAATCCAGGATTAATTTACAAATCAGCTAAAAATAGCAAAATCCGCTAAAAATAGCAAAAATCGCCCCAAATCCCTAGTTTGTATGAACCGTCAGACGCAGTTGTCGTATCTAACGCACCCACACACACACATGCAAAGAATATAACACATACCCAACAAACCAGTCTACTAGCTGGCTTTAGAAAACATCTTAACCTCGATTCTTCACAGAATCTGACAACTCACCTACAACTTTCTTTGGAATGGCAATAAAAAAAGAAAAGGATACCACTTGTGCAATTGGCATTATATAGCCTGTCCGAAAAGATTTGGGGGATGGGGCCTGCGAAATATCTTCAGTTTTAGTTGGGCAATGGCAACAAATACCCTTTGGAGGGTACTTATGGGTGATGGATTATGGCATTGAATTATCAAAGATAAGTATCTATCGTCTCTCCCGGTTGAACATTGGCTTAGAATGGAGATGACATCTGCACCTTCCGGCTCACAGACCTGGAAGTATTTACTGAATTCCTTAGATATTACACTCCACTGGATTGCCTGGTATCCAGTTTCTGGCACCATGATAGCCATTGGGAGAGACTTGATCATAGGTATGGGTAACTCTGCTCTGTTATCTGAAGGTCTCATTTCGGCATTAAATCATCGAGGGATACATTTTTTTATTTCAAGCAAAAGGGGTGCTGAGACCTGGAAGTCTAGGGGACTACTGGTTTTCTAGTGATGATTTAGATCTACAGGGAACACTTGCTCTGGAATGGCAGACATACAGGAGGACAATCATTAATAATGGCATTAATCTGGGGCCTGGACCAGACATTTTGAAGTGGACTGGTGACCCTTCGGGAAGGATCACTGTTAAAAATATTTATGGGGCAATTGAAGGCAAGAAGCACACATTCTACATCGGAGGGTGGAGAAAGATGCTTTGGCAATGGAACTGACCACAAAAGCTTAAATTGTTCTCTTGGTTGGTGGTTGAAAACAAAGTACTTTCTTGGGATAATCTTCAATGGAGGGGCTTTATTGGTCCGGTTCTGTGTCACTTATGTATGAAAGAGGAGGAATCGATCTTCCACTTATTTGCTATCTGTCCCTTTTCGAAGGAGGTCTGGACTAAGGCAACTCATAGATTACTTCTTACAGGAACTTGGTCGGGCATATCTATCCTAGACTGCCTTAAGAATTGGAGAACACTAAATACAAGCTATCCTGCCCTCTCGGCTTTCATTGTTTGGTATCTTTGGAGAGAAAGAAATGGTGCGATTTTTTATAACGGGAAGCCTTCTACTTAGAGGGTGGTTATTCTATCACTCTCGGCTTTAAATGAATATAAACTGTCACATAGGAAGAAGAGAGTGCGAAGGATTACAAAGAATCCTGTGACAAGGTGTTTGGCGGGGTGGTTTGATGGTGCAGCGATGAAAAATGGAACTAATAGTGGAGTAGGTGGTGTTATCTAGATAAATGAGAACATAATTTACAAGTGGTACCTAAATTGTGGCCCTCGTACAAGCAACAGAGCATAGCTACTTGGGGCATGGGCACTTCTAGTCATGGCCATTCGATTGGACATCAAGGATTTCTTTGTACAGGGAGACTTGAAGATCATTATAGAATGGTTGTCTGGCAAAGGTCATTTAGATGTTTTTTCTTTGGAGTGCTAGAAGGACAGGATCATAATTAAAAAACGTTTTTCAGAATATCACTTTCCAACATGCATTTCGTGAAGACAATTCTGAGGCAGACAGACTTTCAAAGTTGGCCCTAGACAAACTGCCAGGAAAAATTGAATATTTTCAATGTGTGGGAGAACATGAAGGACCACATATGTTCTTAGATATCTACTAGTTTTTTTCTAGGTGTCAGGATGATCATATTTTTTGTTTTTTGGGATGATTATTCTGTTTTTTTTCAGACTCTTTTTGATGTTTTTGATCGGTATTATGGTATACTGTTAGATTGTCAATTGTTAGACAGCTGTGAGGGACATCTATGATGGACAGACTGTTTTTGACTATTTAGCTTAACATTACCAAGATATGGAGGTGGCAGTTACAGTTTGTTGTAAGCACTATGTATGGATCTTTTTATATCTCATTATGAATATAAAGTGAAATTTTTTCGTGCAAAAGTGTTCCTATTACATGGTGATATATCCTCATACAAAATTTCAATAAGCATGGTTATCATCGATTCAAATGTATACTTTATGGATCTTCTTAAACTTATGGTTGTGATAGCTCCATGTATTATAAGTGATTTTATCACATGGGGATATATTTTTATATAAAAGTATGATAAAATATTATGTAAATATATTCATGTGGAGATTAGGATTTGGGGTATTTAAAAAAAAAAAAAAGTGTTTATGTTGTTAAATTTGGGTCATCAATTTTTTTTTATATATTTTTGAAGTCTTAAATTATGTATTTTAGGATTTGGTGTTGAATGAGGATTGTTGTAGGCAAATTTCATTGTAGGTAAAAAAAATAAAAAAAATTCTTTAAGACATTTCTTACGAGTTATTATATACTTTAAATAGAATTTGGATGCAAAAGCTCTGCCTAAACAAGTTAATCATCCAAATATTTATCTCTTCTCCAAGTGGCAACCATGTCAACTCGCCATAATTTGAATATGGGAAGTTAGTAACATGTGGTAATTCACCAGAAACTTTTATAAATGTCACAAAGGTTCTAAGTAGTTTTTGAAACCCTAAACCTAAGACTAATTCTAACTATCAAAAACTTAGTGAAGTGGGGAAAAGGGTTCACTTTTTCACTGTCCAGGGATTGCTTCATAATTTGAATATACACGTCGAGGAATTGTTAACAAAGCAAACAGATAAAAATATATTGTAAAGGACCATAGTGTTTGACAATGTCACTAAACTTGCATTACATTGTAATATCTATAATATAAAAAAACAAAAAGCAATATACTTCATTAAATGTTAATTTTTCTATATAAATTTAAAAAATAAATATGCATATTTCCATGTGTGATTTTTCTAAGTATAATATTAAAATTTCAAATAATATATTTTTATCGTATTAAAATTTCAAACAATATATTTTTATCAGAGTAATGTATTAAAAATAATCAAACAATAAATTCACTATAATTATGTCAAATTTAGATAATGGTTTTAGGAAGCCAACCATAGAAATATCGAAATAATTTACAGGACAAAAAATTAACAAACATCATTATTATTAAGATACGAGGCGGCAGGAGCGGGAAGGGTCATTATAGACTCCAGGGAGAATACTGAGATAAGATATGCTTGGAGTCTAGGGCACCCCACAAATAATCAAGCGGAAGAATATGCTTTATTTAAAGGGATCTAATTAGTCAAAAAATTCCAAATCTAACACATCAATATCGTCAGAGACTCTTTGAACACTATTTGAAGCCCGATCAAAGGTATTTTACCAAAGACCTCACAACTTTGCAATTTAATAAAAAAAATAAGACAATTGTTGACCGGAATACCTCAAGTTTCATACCACCATTTTTAAGGGAAAACAATTGGTTGAAAAACTCACAAGCCAACATGGCAATCAACCTCACAAAAGGGACAATTAGGATTAATGGAAGATTACCCCACCACCCAATTTCATAATCAATGCAAATCCATCTTAATGCAATGCGTGTCTTTCAGGGGTCATATCCACAAAGGGAACAATTTGTCATAATAGTGGGAGCCTCGTTCGTCACACACAATCCGCCAGCCAAGTCATTTCTATTTATGGTCATTGTATCACTCGCGCTTGATCAAGGTGTGATTACACCAGGTGATGTGCATTTCAGGTATGACGATATCTCATATGCTCGTGTGGGCAGCAACAGATGCGATGAACATAGGTCTCTCTTCAATTTCCAAACAATCAAGTCATTTGGGAATCATCGTGAAATGGAATAGGGTATGCGTAATGTGTAAACACTCTTCATGTTGGTATGGAGGCAGAATTAAATATTTGGACGCTCGTTTGTCTAGTCACCAAGTTTCTGTAGTAGAAGCAGGGGCATTCTCAAGCAAGATTGATGCGAAAGAGCTTAGTGCTCATTGGTTTCAAGGGTATAGTGAAAGTCTCTACTCGACGTAAAGGAAACATGCAGCAATTTTGGRGGAAGAATTGAAGCAACAATTTCGGGATTGCTTTGCAAAGAAGAAGGAGAAAACTAACCACGAGGGAACACATGGAATTGAGGTAGGGGTCTTCTATGCTAYAGGGGCTCGAATTTTTCCTTGGCGAAACGYTGGTAGCAGGTGGAATTTTGCAAGTACCAATTGCTAATCCAGAGCCTTGAATTTATTTGATCTAATTGGTGTAGCAAAGCACTCAATTCCATTTTTTTGAAGCGAGTGATATCTTTGTTTGGGACAATGGGTCTATGATCCCATCCTCTCACGTTGGTATAGCTTTAATATTCATCCCACTTTGCGTCCAATGCCTCACCGAAGAAGTCAACAATAGGCACTAGAGAACCCTCTCGATTCTCTAAGACAAGAACTTCTGCAACTTCAATTAGCATACCAGAATTTTTCCTCTCATGTTTCATACATCCTAGACATTTTCATTTAGCATAGGACGAATGTGAGGCAACAACATGATGAGATGGATGCCATCAGGACTAGGTTGAAAATTTGCAGATACAGGTGGCACCAATTCCTCTGGACCTTGTCGATTCTCTCTCTAACAGTGACTCTGCTCGATCGATCGATCAATCAACCTACTCTTGATCTAAACATGCCCGCACAGGGCAATGAAATGGCAGAACCAAACCACCAAACCCACCTCCATCGATTATCTAATGTTTTTTAAATATATATGCATGTAGGCATCTTTTATAGAATAAAAGACTTGCAAATTTTGTAATGTAATAAAGCTAATAAAACTCAAATTGAACATTGGTTGACTAGTTCAGAAGTTGACTTTATTAGTTTTTTTGGATACACCTATGATCTTTTTGGACTTTGATGTACTCCTTAACAAGCTTCAGTCACCCATTTTTTATTAATAAAATATCTTCCAATTCTTGTAAAAAAAGATCGTGGCCTTCAACCATTACTTTTCATGACATTCTCGAATGTTTAAGAATTTCATAATTTTCTCACTGGAACACATTTAAAAGGTCATTACTTTTCATGACCTTCTCGATTGTTTGAGAATTTCATAACTTTCCGAGTGGAACACATTTAAAAGATGAAGTAGTAGATGAATGAAACACATTTAAAATGAGTGGAACTCATTTAAAAGGTGAAGTAGCATATGAATGAAACACATTTAAAAGGTGAAGTAGCAGATGAATGAAACACATTTAAAAGGTGAAGTAGCAGATGAATGAAACACATTTAAAATGAGTGGAACCCATTTAAAAGGTGAAAAGGTGAAGTAGCAGATGAATGAAACACATTTAAAAGGTGAAACAAAGTAGTAGATGCATGGTTAACTTTGTAGTAGAATTGGGATGAGGTGTTCAAATAATTTGGATCAAAACATAAATTTCTCAATATATTAATTGTTATGTCATTTTATCGATTTCTATAAATAGTGAATTGGATATTCAAATATATATGTGTAAAGGAGGATATTTCACATCATTACATAAATAGTGAATTGGATATTCAAATAAATATGTGTAAATGAGGATATTTCACATCATTTTAAAGGAAATAGTGAATTGGATATTCAAATAAATATATGTAAATGAGGATATTTCACATCATTTTAAATGAAGGTTAAAGGTGAATTGGATATTCAAATATATCTATGTGTAAAGGAGGATATTTCACATCATTTTAAATAAAGGTTAAAGGTAATATGAATATTCAAATATCTCTGTATAAAGGAGGATATTTCACATCATTTTAAATGAAGGTTAAAAATAATATGAATGTGAAGAAAAACATGAATGTAGTGTAACTGAGGATATTATTAAATTAATTATTTTTTAAAATGTTAATGTTGCATCGATAATAAATAGATGTATTAGTTTGATAAACTTGTTTAAGTGGTTAAGTGTTTTGAGTTTTATGTTAGTTAGTTGTCTTTGTTGTGTTCTTATTCGATGTTTGTATTAAGTCGGGTGTTGTAATTAACGTTAGCGAATTTACACCAGGTACCATTTGTGAAATGCGGGGAAATGCCTAAGAGTTTCGCTGCAAAATTTTCCTTAGGAAAAAAAACAAATAGATAAATTAACAATAACAATTGATTTTGTGAATGTTTTTTTTCTATGCCAAAAAAATGAATAATTTAGTTTTCTTCTCATTTACTTTGTCTATCATGAAATATCAAGTAGTTTATATATCTATGAATAACAACATGTTATCAATTATTCAAGTTAATAATTACCATCATAATACCAACATATATCCATCTTAACTCTGAATCTAATAAGCACTAAAGGGATTAAAAAAACAATTGAGATGCAAATCTCTCGTTGTATAAAAGATCTCGAGTTAAGATAGATTTATGTCGATGTGTTATAGATGTGTGTGTGCGTGTGTGTGTGTGTTCACACTTGGTATCATGCAACTCAATTGAATTGTATTTTATGTTTAGATCAAAATAAACACCTAACCATTTACAAAGTGTCCATATTGTACAGTTGCTTTATGTGGATGGGAGGAGATGATCTAGATCTCGAGAGCTCAGATCTAGATGGCTTGAATGCTGAGAGAGGAGGAGCTTAGACGTGCCAATATTGCATGAAAAAAAACATGGACAAAAACATGTAAATGAAGTACTCGGGAGGTGAGGCTCAAAGATGAGTATCACCTCTAAAACTAATTACTAGTAAATCACTTAGAGCTAATTAATCTCACAATGAACAATAGAAAATATGAGAGAAGCCAAAATGAATAATTTGATATTATGAGAAGGTTTGTTAGGCCTTTATATAGCATTACAAAATGGTCCATTGGACAAAGTAAAAAAGAGCGCATTAAATGAGTCTCTATTATTATAATAATAGATCTAACTACCCAACTAACTAAGTAGTGGAAAATAAAACCCAATACAATAATGGAGAGGTGGGACTCTCTTAGACCCATATGGGCAACATGTTAGCCCGATTAATTAATGAGGAGGTGGGCATATCCTTGATCCACATGGACAATCTATTAGCTTTATAGCTTTATGACTTTTGCATCCAAATTTAGACCGTATACCCCCTAAAATTCGGATCATTCCTCCCCTCTTAGAAAATGATGGTCCCCATCATTTCACCCATGCTAAAAAGAGAAACATCATTATCGTACCATTATGATTACAATGTGAAAATACCCAATGAAGAGAAGGGTTTTGTGTGGTTGACCCATAACCGTGGGTTTGTGGTTGACCCATAACCTAGTTGACAATGGAATTGTACATGGGTAAAAAAATAAAGATTTTTAATAAAATCCCAAAATTTAAAAAATAATATGAAAAAATCGTGACTTTGGGGGCTGTGAACATTCTTCTGCAAATATATTCATAACTTATGCTAGAGGTAATGAATTCAAATTCCTTCGAATACCCATTTAAGCTACTGAAGAGATCTTTCCATCGGTATATGGAACTTCTTTCGAGGTGACCCACAGAGTGAGAAAAACTAGGCCGAATTTGAAGGGTGTGCAACCACGTTGGTTACAGACATGTGCTTCTTCAAACAAAGATATCTCATAAACCAAACAATGAAATGAAATTCCACGAAATACCCATTTGATACCTCGAAGAGATCATTCCAACCATATGTGGAACTCCTTTTGTAGTTTCATGAGAAGGGAGAAAAATACTTTTGAAGATGGTGGTACGCACGACCTACTTGGGTCAAATACATGCTCAGATTCAATCGATGATATCTCTCAAACCAGGAAGCAAAATGAGATTCTGAGAAATACTCATTTGAGATTTTAAGGAGATATTTCCAACCATATGTGGAACTCCTTCTGTATTTCACTGAGCAGAGAGAAAATACCATTGAAGATTGTGGTACGCACAACCTCCTTGGGTCAAATAGATGTTGAGATTCAATCGATGATATCTCTCAAGCCAGGAAGCCAAATGAGATTCCGTGAAATGCCTATTTGAGATCTTGAAGAGATATTTCCAATGAGCTATGGTAGAGCCTCTAAAATGTTGTGTGTTATACCCTATCCTAGGGATAACTAAGGAGATTATGTATTGAGGCCCACAGGTCCTAGACATGGAGTACCGGGAGCCATATTGACTTGAGCTTGGCCCTAGAGGGCCCATATTTTCCTCAACGTCTCCCATCTATCAGCAACAACAACATCTATCCCATCAGCCTGGTTTTGAATTAGCAGTGAGTTTTTCTCCATGAGGTAAAGAGTCTGGGTATCATGGTATGTGTCACTCTGATTCTCAAAACATTTGAATACGTGCATTGACTTCTCTTTTGCTTCATAACATTTGCTTGGAAATTATGCCTTTTAACTTGTCCATACCTGGGGGGGGGGATGACAGAATGACCTAGCAAGTTGGTTCCCTTAAGGATGAGTTTTCACTGGGTGGGTCTATGAAAGGTCATCGTCCGTTCCTTCCACTTATCACTTTTCATCATTTTCCCTCTCATCTATCCCCTACATTGGCCCTCGCATTGGGTTTGCCAAGCTAGTAAGGGTTGTACCTTGCCTTATGGGAAGAATGGGGCTAAAGGACCAAAGGTTAAAAGTAGTTGGAAAAAGTTAAAAGCCAAGATCAAACCTTGAGATGCTTCGCCCAGGGATCCTCAAGAAAGAAATAAAAGGCTTCTCAGCAAGAAAAAGAGGGGACCCATAAAATAAAATAAAACTCAGGACCTGGTTGGTGGATAGGGGGTCTCATCATGAGCCAACCTATTAGGTACATGGGCATGTAGCAGCATGACACTACTATTCATCTAGTCACCACGCTAGGGTAGTGGCTCTTGGTGGCATGCTTGTGGGTAACGTTGTCACCACTGGTCACCACGCCAGGGCAGTGTCCTCCAACTATTCTCTTGAAAGAAAAAGAAATGAACCAAAGAGTGAAAAGGCATTGAATGGGTTAGGAAACAATTTCATCCATGATAAGGTTCAACTCACCCTCTACAAAGGCACCCACAAGTAAGACCTACATTTCCTTGTTATCTCTACACCCCTTGCCCAAACATCCCCACACCATCTCATGTATTTACATGACCTAGATTGGTATTCACCTGGAAACACCCCACACCTGAGGAGAATTAGCCCAATAGAACATCCTCAGACCCTCTCCAAACATGGCTTCTTAAATAACATAACATATTTGAGCATTTGTTTGGGAAAAGGGGGGTTTGATGCACATGTTTGGGTAACTTGATTATTAGATGTGATTGACATTGCTATGATCCTTGTGACTTATGAGCCCATGGAGGGCGTACTTGTTGTTGCTGCAGGACCATGCCTGACGAACATGTATATATGGGGAGATGATTAGCTCGGACCTCCATAGGGCTAAAATCCCACCAAATGGATGCTAAGACCCTAGCCAAGGGTAGAGGGATACCACGGGCTTGGACCAGAGAAAAGGGAGGATGTTCCACCAGAGGCACTTTGGCAGGCCTGGACCCAGGGGGGTCTTTCCCTCCCACCATGACGTTGGCCCTTGAAGGCCCTTGACACCATCATTCTGAGCCTTGACATCATCCAGATGGGGTTTTAGGAATGAGGACAACTTGGTTGGTACGTGTGGCAGTTTCTGAGGGGTTTTGAGCCCCAACGTTTCACATTAGAGGCCTAGCGTTCGAGGAGGGGGCCCAACGTCACCCTAGGAGGGGCATGACAACACCCTAAAAAGATAAAATTAGGGTTTTTATTGTCAATTTTATGTAAAAATGGATTTTTTTATGTAAACTGGCCATGTCATTCTTTTTTGACCTAAAATGTAATTAAAGGTCATTTGTATTGTATAAATAAGGGAAAAATCTCTTATATTTTTCATCGTCTTTCACTCACACAAGTGCGAGGTCTGAAATTTGGCCTCTTTTAAGGTTTATTGGCTGAACTAAGTGGTGCACAACTTTTCGAGGGGGCTTATCTTGGTGTATTTTTGCATTTTCATGGTGGAAAGTCTTCAACTAGGGTTTGTGACTAGATTATTCTTGGTGAAGTAAGTAGAAATATGCAATCCTTCTTTATTTTTAATGGTTATGGTGTATTTACTTGTTCATTTATAAGATTATGAAATTGCTAGCGTGAAACCCTAGGAGATAGAGCACATGTTATTGTCCTTTTCTTAATAACTCTTCACCTACTTGATTTTTCTATAAGACACCTTCCTTGAAGGATATACTAGAGCCCTACCTTAGTATCACTCTATTACTATTGCTTCATTAATATTTCATACTTTTATTTCAAGCTTGACTTAAACAAGAAGGAAAACCGCTAGGGCCTAGAGTTACCTACTTCCTAACAACTTTTTCCTTCTAGGGTTTTGGATGATTGAGGCCTTAGGTTACTAACACCTCAACCATCCTCCTTCTTCCTTTAGCTCACCCGTTATCATTTGTTTCCTTCTAAGAATTGTCGCTACAATAGTGACTCCATTTACCCTAAAGGCACCAGTTCATACCTTACAAGTGATTGATTGACTAAAACAACTTTCAAACCATCTACTTCAAGATCTTTACTAACCATTTCTAACCTTAGATTGGACTAACTTACTAACTATCATGCTATTGTTGCAAAATATTGCTACAACCATCTATGACAACAATAAAAGCATCTTAAAAGCAAGTTTTAGAGCTGATTTTACATTGTCTTCATTGTTTCTGACAAATACTAGCATTTTGCCAAGTTTATGTTATCATTTTCTGGTCATTATTGAAGCTTTATTGAGGCATAATTGTGAAGCTATTGCTATATATGCATTGTTGTTATAAATACTTATGTTGCTTCATATTTTATATCAACTTGTGCTTTTACTCAAAGTCTATGGTTTTATGAAGCACTAACATCAATTGGTACCTGCAAATAGTATTTTTCTTGTTGTCTTGTTCTAGGCAAGTACACTTAAATATTGCTTTGCTTCATCTTATTAAAACCTTTAGGACTTTCTGATCAGAGTGACATGTGAGAGGGGAGAGACTTTCTTGATACTCTTACCTTAGCCTTCTCAAACCCCTAGGTCACCGAGGACGTCTCCCCCGGGGTACTACTCCACAAATAAAGAGGTGTCTTGTTTAGGTGACAGTGATAGGACAACCTCTTGTTATGCCAATTTATTGTTCACTTGCCTTTGGCTTTTGGGCAAGTACAAATTGCGTGATAACATTTTGGCACCATTACCGGGGAACACTGAGTCAATTCTCCTCAAAGACGACGTTTTTCGGTAAGACTTTATCCAAAATCCTTATTTTCACAAAGCTTACCTGGCGACTCCACTGAGGGTGATTCCCTCATCCCTTTGATAATCCTTAAGAGGATACGTGACGACTCCAATGACCTTTTCGAAGGTGCCACCTTACTCTCAATTCTGTGATATTTCCAAGTTATGGGATCATGGCGCCCTGGGAACAAGTGTATTTGACTATTGAATTCAAAAATTTTCAAGGATACCTGCATTATTTTGATACAAAATGGTTAAACAACTCTCCAAGATTTGGAGGCCTCCCGATTACTCACACTGTAGAATTCTTGAAGTATTTAAGTGAGATATAATTGGGAGGAGAGGATGTTCTGGTAAAATTGTTCATACTTTCTATGCCATATTTTTTGCAAGATTGGTTTAAGAGTTGTTGCAAAGATAGGGGTATATAATCTTCCGTAGACCTCATCAACAATTTTATTGAGTTTGTGAAACTATAATGCCTGACATATGAATATGCCCTTAAGAATCTTGCAGTAGCCCTAGAGGACGAAGGAATCACCACTGAGATTGTGGAAGATCTCAGGGATGTGTACCATACTCAATACCAAGAATCGTCTGATATATAAGGAGAAATTTATGAAGAAAATTGTCAACCCCCTGAAGAAGAGCAAGATTTTTCCCATAATTCAATAGAATGCAGTAAAGATTTAACTAGAAAAGTGAATTATGAGGATGAAGAACTAGTAACTGCTCCTCCATCCGATGAAGCTCTCCAAGATCCTATCTCTCCTGCATAAGATGAAGAGAATGAGGCGAGTCTTGATGATGTTATACTGGATCCTCTTCCATTTGATGAAGCCATCCAAGCCATTGATGCTCCTGCACAACAATAAGTGAACATGGTAAGTTATTTCCCTTTCCAAGATTTTGATGATGCTTTGTTTTATGATTTGGAAAGTGAAGATTTTGAACCTTTGATTTTTCACGATCCCTTTCTGAGATGGATTGAGCACTTTCTTAAGAGTGTGAATTGGCATAATTTCGTCCCTCCCTCCCACCTCCATGA
>JASDQU011440823.1:0-11436 GCA_032191745.1 Picea mariana | reverse complement strand
CCAAGGCCTCAAATACAGTAGGACAGGAAAAGAGCAAAGGATATCAGTCTAAAGGCAATAACGCGCCCCAGAAAATCCTCCACCCAAAAGATTCAAGAAATATGTTCGAAACCCTTGATTTGGTTTCTCAAGATCTCCCTGAAAGGGATCCGCCTTAGAAGGAGCAGATAGAGACTACAAGAATGGAAGACAAGGAGCCTATTGAGAATGCAGTGATAAAGGACTCAAGGCATGGGGAAAGAGAACCCAAAAGTTCCAAAGACAAAGGCACAACTAGTGATGTAGAAATCCAAGGCTTGGAAGAATCTGAGGAGGAAGGAGAGATAGGAGATTCTCTTACCACAGTCCGGAGATCAGCAAGAGGAAGGCCATCATCCAGGGAGAAGAGAGAAAAAGAAACATATAAAGACAAAGTGCAGGGAAGTCAACCAACTTTGGAATTTTTTTTGGCTAAAACCCCAAAGATGGCAAGAAACCAAGGACAGGGCTCCAAGGGAGGCCCTCACTCCCATAAAAATAAATAATGAAAGTGATCCCCTGGAACTGCAGAGGTTTGGGGAGTAAGATGAAAGAAGAATCCATGGAGACCCTGATCATGACAGATAACCCAGACACAATGCTCGTCTAGGAGACAAAATTGGAGGAAAACCTCTTCCATCAAAACAACAAAAGTTACTGGAACAAAGGCGGGACAAAGGCTATCTCAGCCAGAGGAGCATCCGGAGGTCTAGGCACTCTTTGGATCGCTTCTAAATTCAATAAGGTAGCTGAGAAAAAAAATGTTCATTGGTTGTTCACAAAGTTTCAACATCAAGACTCGAAGGAGGTTTTCAGTCTTTTCAATGTATGCGTTTCGATAAATGCAAGGGAAAAGAAATCTTGTTGGGACTCTCTTAGATCCTTAGCGGATGAGGAGGTCCTGGAAAACATTATAATTGCAGGGGACCTAGACATCTCCCTCAGTCAAAGAGAAAAGCAACGGGGCAACATTGTAAGAGATCTGGTTCGAGAGTGGGTGGAGGACCTCATCCACGACTGGGATCTCATTGATATTAAGCCTTGCCGAGGTAAGTACACCTGGTCAAATAAACGGGTGGGCCCTAGGCATATCGCTGCCAGATTAGATAGATTTCTCCTTCAAAGTTCCTATCTCCTTCTTGGTCTTGACGTGAAAATGAATATTCTTTCTAATAGTACTTTGGATCATAAGCCCATAAAGCCGATTCTCTCAGCCCAAAGGAATTTAGGCCCTATTCCCTTTCGATTTAGTCCTCTTTGGATAAATCAAAAGGACTTTTTAAAGAAGGTTGAAGAAATATGGAAGACGTCGGTCATGGGGTCTCCATTCTTCGTTTGGGAGGAGAAGTTAAGAAGAGTCAAGTCAGCTTTGAAAAGCTAGGCTAAAACCATTCCTAATCCTGTGGAAATTAAGGATGACACACAAACTTATGGCGATTTTTCAAGCATTAAAAAGGCTACCTTCATACATTTTAAAAAGCTTTTTAATGAAGCAGAGGCCCAGGAACGCAGTGATAACCTTCTAAATGAGATACCTACTAAAATCACTGCTAGAATGAATCAGAAGCTAAAGACTAAGGTCACTAGGAAAGAAATAAAGGCTGCCTTGTTTGCCATTAGTCCTGATAAATCCCCAGGCTTTGATGGGTTTACGACAAATTTCATCCAAACCTGTTGGCAGATTGTGAAAAAAGATTTACACAAAATGGTTTTAAAATCCCAAGACTGTAAGAAAGTTGGGGGCAGCACGAACTCTACCTTTCTAGCCCTCATTCCAAAAGAAAAGGGTGCAAACTCCTTCAACAGGTTTCGTCCCATTTCCCTTTGCAACATTGGATACAAGATCATTTCAAAGGTGATAGCCATCAGATTGAAAGGGCTTCTTCCAGACCTCATTCTGGAGAACCAAGGGGGCTTTGTTCAAGGAAGGCAAATCATGGACAATATAATCTTAGTCCAAGAGGCGCTTCACTCAAGTCTAAAGAGAAAATAAAAAGGTATGATAGCTAAGCTTGACTTTGCAAATGCATTCGACAGGGTTAGGCACTCTTTTCTGTTCAAATTTTTGCACAAGTTTGGTTTTGGGACTAGTTTCATTAATTGGATCAAAGCATGCATTTCCGAGCCTTGAATTGCTCCATTGGTGAATGGGAGAGCTGCAGATTTCTTTAAAGCATCGTGAGGGCTAAGGCAAGGATGCCCGCTCTCACCCATGCTCTATGTCCTCCAAGCCTTTGCCCTAAACTTTATCCTAGAAAAAAGAAGAATTGACCAGGATATTCTAGGTCTACAAATCGCGAGAGGAGTAAAAGAAATCAATCATGTTTTATTTGCAGATGATTCCCTTCTCCTTGGGGTAGCTTCTGTTCACACTGCCTTTTAGTTTAAATTAGTGGTGGATGAGTTCTGCGAGGCCTCAAGCAGTAGGTTGAATGCTGAGAAGTGTCATTTCTATGGCTGGAACGTGTCTCAAAATGAAATTAATGCCATAGCCAGAAGCTGGGGCTTTGTCGGTTCCATGCACTGGACGTCTTTTAAGTATCTTGGGCCTCCGATTCTTCAGAAGAAACCTTCAGGTAAGGATTGGATCGCCCTTCTAGACAAATTTAAAAATAATTTGCAGGCCTGGGGCTTCTCTTGGTTGAATCTTGTAGGGAAGTCGATACTCTCATTAAATCAGTTTTGAATAGCCTCCCAATATATCAAGCTTCCCTTATGCTAGCTCCTTTGGGAATTCTTAGAAAAATGGAAGGTATGGTAAGAAACTTTTTTCTGGAAAGGTGGAAAACAAAAAATAAATAGATTGCCCCTTGTCAATTGGGATAAAGTTACCAAGCCGATTTTAGAGGGAGGCTTGAACTTTAAAGATACGAGAACTCAAAACTTAGTGTTGGGGGCCAAAATTCTTTGAAGGCAGGTTGCCCCTAAGGCTGGCTGGGCTCAGTGTGCTCTCTGGAAGAAATACTTCTTGGGCCCAAGAAAATGCAGTCTAGACAGACCTGCCCAAATCGCTAATGGATCACAAATCCTTAAACTCTGTATGCAAGCCCAAACTCTCATTCAAGACAATCTTTTTTGGGTCTCGGGGAATGGGAAATCGATTGATCTTTTGGAGGATCGCATAATGAATGAGGTGCCCCTAGCGGATGTCCATGAGCTTTAGGACTTATGTATATGGATGAAAAACGCAGGCTTGGTTTCTCTTTGGGACAACTCCATTTGGAAGGATAAAGTCTGGCTGGACTAGATGAAGCCGGACTTGCCGAGCAACCTTGAAAACGCTTGGTTGGACTTACGTGCCAGACTCAAAGGGAAGGCTCCAACACAAGAGAAGAAGCATGATCAAAGAGGCTGGGGGACGCAGTCTGGCTCCTACACTGTGGCACTTGGTTATAAAATGCTACGAGCAATTCCCTATGCTCCCCCATGCCCAGCATTATGGAAAGGCCTCTGGAAACAAAAATGCATTCCCAAAATCGACTTATTCAACTGGCTACTTTGCCACAATCGTGTGCTTACAACAGGCAATCTTGTGAGAAAAGGTATTCACGGCCCCTCCAAATGTTATCTGTGTTTGGAGAATGAAGAAAACGCCCAACATATTATGCTGGACTGCAAATTCGCTTTAGAAGTTTGGGGCGAAGTTTTGAATCATTGCTCCGTGGACACATCGCTTCCACCCTCCATTTTTGAATTACATGTGAACTGGTCGCACCGTTACCTCGGACAGATCCCAAATAGCAGTTGGTTCAAGGCCGCTTGGCTGGTCCTGCCAAAGCTGACCTGCTGGCAAATATGGCTGGAACGAAATAGTAGGATTTTCCAGGAAAAAAAGCATAATGCAAATTTTGTCAAGACTAAGATTTTAACCACTCTCAAAGAATTCTTGAATGAGTATATAAGGATCATCACTGATAAAAATCTCTCCCCTCATGAGGTGGAATGGGGGAATTCGCTGGGATTGAATTTTTCCAATGCAGAAATCCAGTCGGAAAAGAAAAAAGACTGGCAAATTAGAATGCCAGAAAATAGCTTTAGCAAATGGAACAAGGAAATTGGTTGTTACTCTTTGTTTTTCGATGGGGCAGCAAAAGGCAACCCAGGGAATGCAAGTGCAGGTGGAGTCATCAAGAATATGGAGGGCCAAATTGAGCACATGTATGCGTGGGGATTAGGCCAAGACACCAATACCCAAGCAGAGGCGATGGCTCTGTTGCAAGGCCTCAAGATTTTACAAAAGGCACGCATCAAGGAAGCAAAGATCATCGACGATTCCCAAACACTCATAAAAATGCTAGTGGAAAACTCAAATTCGAAGGACCTTCGGCTATCTAGATTGATGGTGAGAATTAAAAACATTGTCAGCTCCTTTCAAAAGATCAGTTTTTTCCATGTTATGAGGAACAACAACAAAGAGGCGGACACGAAAGCAAATAGAGTTGCTCTTCTTCCTGTGGGCACTCTAATATGGAACGATAAGGAAAATTGGGACCCAATTCCATAGCTGTGATCTCATGTTTTTCTGCTTTTTACTTCAGCAGTTTGTATGTGTCTTTAAGTTAGGGGATATCTTGTCGCTAAAGGTAATTGTTGAGTCTAAGAAACAGAGTTATGTCAAATTTAGAGACGGGGGGATCCTGGTTATAGGGGAACATTGGGAAATGTCCCGATAACGTTGGAAGATTGTAAATGGGCATTTATGCCGAGAATTTTAATACCAAAACATAATCGTTCCTGTTAAAAAATATATATATAACTATTATATAATAAATTTTGTCAGTGAGAGGTTAAATTTAACAAAATGTAGTAATTAGTTTTATGTAAGGGATTAAGGTTAAATGTTATTTTTTAACCATGGAAATTGATAACTTGTTAGAGTAATATGGATTAGGCCTCAAATCAAATGAGATCACCACCAACTAGTTACCATTATAATCCAAGAGTATATCCAACAACCCATAAGCTACATATACCAATAATTTATGACTTAGTAAGGGCCCAGGCGTTTAGAGACACACTTGCGTTTTTTGGGAGTCCCACTAGTGAGGGAGCGCCTACCTTTCTAACCTTATCACAATAGGTTGAGTCTCATTAGGGATTTTCCCTTGGGTGGGGAGAATACATGACCTACCTCCCCACCAGCTATTGCCCCTCGATGAGATTAAGGCTAGATGTCACTAAAAAGCACATGATCCCAATGAAGGTAGGCTCAACAATGACCACAAGGGATATTGATTTTTTTGCATATATTAAAATGTCTTTTGGTTATGGAGGAAGACCTAAAATTGTTTTTGATAGGTTAAGAGCCCGTCTTCCTCAAATATAAGAAAATAGGTTAACCACTAAGACCCAAAGCCATTAGGCAAGAGTGAAAGTATATACATTTGTGAATCACCAATAGATTATTTTAACTGATATAATTTTCAAAAATAATATGATGAGTCATAACCCATAATAACTATCCTTATTAGTCCCTCCCATGGGACTATAGCAATGAGCTTGCTTTTGATGTGACATTAATTTGCCTTTTACCATAAATTTGTGTATGCAATGTAATGTTTAACATAGGAAAACAAATATATATTTTTGGATATAATAAAAATATTTGTCTTTCTCTTTTCTAATTGGTTCATAGAATTGAAGTGTTATTGCTCCCTTCACGTCTTTCAATATGTATAATTAATTACATAATCAATGAATTTCACCAATCACCACATCTAAATATAAAAAGTTATACTATGTATTTATTACTATGCATTATTATGCATTATTATATTTATTATCTAATATATTATTTATTATTATATTTATATTATATTTATAATATATTTATTATTATATTTATATTATATTTATTATTATATTTATATTATATTTATAATATATTTATTATATTTATATTATATTTATGAATATTATAGTTCCATTCAACTTACGGTTCATGATACATTTTGAATAACAAACAACCCTCAATTATTATTTTTTGACAAAAAATATCCATTACTTGTGCATTTAGTTATATTAAGTTTCGTTGTTCAACATGTATTTCCCAACTAACTCGGCAAGGACTGTGTTTAGTTATATTAAGTTTCATTGTTCAACATGTATTTCCCAACTAACTCGGCCATGCAACCCTTGTTATATTTACTACTATTTGACAACTAGATTATAATAAATTTTAACTATCCTTATTACTCTTACTACTATTTGACAACTAAATTATAATAAATTTTATTACCTTCTAGAAAACTATCTATCCACACTAAAATAAATTTTAACTTCTTGCGCAAACCATGGAAACCATGAAAATCATTCGAATGGGGGAGAGCTACTCAGGAGCGGTTTTTGAAATGGCACAAGGCGGGAACCTAAGATCCATCAATGGCGTAAGTCAATAACCAGGAGGACTTACAGATTTAGACAGCAACGAAGAGTCCTTCCGTGTCTTGACATTGAGCTTTGTTTTTTTAAGGTCTAGTTTGGACGGTCTACAAGCTTTTAGTTTTTTATCCTTCCAAAGCCTTTTGTTTTAGGCAGGTTTCTTCAGTTCTTTGGTCCTCTGTTTCTTGGTCCCTGTTATTTAGTTTACTATTCTAGGTAATTGTTCCCACTATTTGTCGGTTCTTCTTGCTTTGTGTCTATTGGTTCTCGCCCTTCTCGAAGAGATCTTTTTGTCTTTACTTGTGTTTTATAACGAATGATTTCACCGAGTCTCGAGGGATGGTCTCATTAACCTTTTTATTAAGCTTTTTCTCCTCAACTGTGTGCTATCAGGTGTTAACGCTATGTTTTTGGTTACAAAAGATGACATAACTGAAGACGCCATGAAGTTAATAAATCCTGAGGATGAGGCAGAGTGGCTTAGAGGAGGCCTTTTCAAGGCGATAGATTCCTTGGGATTAAACACTAGATCCCACCTACACTATTCTACTCTACTAAGCCATTGTCCTTTACCCTGTACTCAACCTTTGTCAGGTTCACCTTGTGGCCCCCCGTTTCCTAAGATTACTCCTGAACAAACTCACTTGGGTGATCCTTCTGTTGAAACAAACTTTTCTCCTCCTATGAATGGTCCAGGAGAGTTGGGCCACCTTTTTAGGAGGGATAAAGGGGTTTTACCAGCTGAAAGACGTAGATATAATCTATCAAACCAGACTGGGGTTAGAAAAAAGGCGTGGCAGGAAAATAAGAAGGTCCGAAGGATGGTACTGGTGGCGGATGTTGGTCTCGAAGAGATGTGCAGGTTGACTCTGTGTGGTCTGGTAGGGAGATTGTCTTATTCCTACTTGGCTTCCTGTCTGATTGAGGAGTGGACGGTGAAGAAGTAGAAACCCATCCTTGGTTATGTTCATGAAATCCTATACCTCACTAAAGGATGGATGGGATTCATATGTAAGTTCCTAGAGGATGCCTATTTATTGTTAAACAACTTTTGGGTTTTGGGAGGCAACAATTTAATGTTGAAGAGGTGGAGGGTGGCTTTTGACCCACAGACTGAGCATTTCCAACATAGGCATTTGCAGGTTTTATTGTCGGGCTTACCGATTCATTTATGGAATGAGGGAGCGTTGAAGGCTATAGGTGATGCCTTCAGAAGATTTATCACTTTGGATGAATCGATCTTAGTAAACCCAGCCAACAAAATTGGTCGGATTCTAGTGGAGGATGATATACATAATGGACTTCCGGAGCTGTTTGATATTGACTGGTGTGGATGCCTCTTTAAACAAAGACTAGATTATCAGGGTATGCCGTTCAAATGTAGCTGGTGTAGGAGCACTGGACATCTCCGACGCAACTGCATGGGTAATATTTCAGAAGAGCAGTTAGAGGATTCTCTCCTTCGTGAAGACCCACCAGATTATATGACTGAAGTGGACTCCTTAGGGGATGCACCTATCCAATTTGCGACTAAGTGTGGACCACCTATGGAAGAAGAGCCTACACTATCGAGTAAGTTGAAGATCTATTGCCCTTCCCTTTTTTCCTCCTTGTCTCTCTGGGAAAGGGACGCCATTGAAAAGTCGGGTTGGTTACAGTCTTCTACTTCCCTACCAAAGACTGTTTCAGGCGGGGTTATGGGCTTAAATGTTGGTGAAAAGGGGTTCACAAAAACACCCTCTATTTCTTCCCAACCTTTTTCAGGTACTATCAGTCGTCTTAATGAGTACCCTGTTTTACCCTCTAGCATTCCCACGGTGATGTCTCAGAGCTTACAGACTCAGAAGTCTAGCGATCAGGGTAAAGGCAAGAACCCTTACCATTCCTCATCACTCTTGTTGGATCTCGTCGTGGAGCCTAGGTATAGAGAACCTGAGGAGGACGAAGCCTCTCAATATAGTTTTGGATTCTTTGCTTCCTTTCATGAAGGTTAATAGGGGTACTATAAATTTGCCTACTTACCAAGGGAAGGTTCTCCTTGATACTCCCACCCAACCAGAGGCTTCCTCCTCAAAGAATCTTGTGACAAGGGTAAGGAAAGACTATACCTGGTCAAGGGGGTTAGGTATTGAACTTTCACCACTAAAAACCCATAGCAACAGGAAAAAGATGGCACAAGAAACTCTCCAGTTTTCTGAGTCGGATCCTCCTACCATTGAAAGTGGGCCTCTTAGAGCGATGAAATCCCTAGCGAGGGAAAAGTAATGTTAATTCTCTCCCTTAATGTAAGAGGGGTAGGAGTCACCATCAAAATCACCTCAGTACGTCGACTCTTGGAACACACGTGCCCTGATATCATTTTCTTTCAAGAAACTCTGGTAAACGAGCAGAAAGCCAGGGATTTTGTTCATCTTTTTTACCCTTCATGGGTTTCTAGTTCTGTCAGCTCTTTGGGTACTTCCGGGGGTCTCTTAGTAGCCTGGGACTCAATTTTATATTCTTTGAGTCTGTTTCTCACTGTGGGTGGTATATTGTTAATAGGGTCGAGTTTAATTAACAATCGGGAGATAGCATTATTAAATTTATATGGGCCTTGCAAGGATAGGAAACACTTATGGAATACACTGGATGAAAGCAACATTCTAGCTATCAAACACCTGGTCATAGCGGGGGATTTTAACATCATTCTCTCTTCAGAAGAGGCTTGGGGTGGTTCTACAGGTACGAGGATATCAGAGACTTATTACAAAGATCTCTTTTATACAAACAAGTTGATTGATATCAAGCCGAACAAAGTGGTCCCGATGTGGAGGAACGATCACATTGGGAGTGAAGCGATAGTTTGCAGATTAGATAGGTTTTTGGTCACCGAAGACCTTTTAATTGACTTTGGAATTTATGGGTCTTGGGGGTAGAGTTTTCTTATATTTCAGATCATGCGCCAATTCCACTTCAGATGGAATTTCCTCCAGCATATAAAATCTACCCTTTTAAATTTAATGTGCATTGGACCCATGAAAAGGAGTTCGTGGATTTAGTCATGAAGGTATGGAATGATCCGATTTACCTCTTTGAAGGAGGCAGGCAGATTAGGGTCATCCAGAAATTATAAGAACTAAAAAAACAAACAAAACTTTGGCACAAAGAGTATCAGCTACGGAAAAAAGAAAAACTGGTTTCGCTGGGATCATACATAAAGGAAACCATTAAAATTTTGGGTGGGGATCCAAATGATCAGACAACTACTACAGATCTCCGATATTTAGAACAATAAAGGAATGGCATTTTAATAGACGAGGAAGAACAGTGGCGCCTTTGTAGTAGGGCTCTCTAGATGAATAGCGAGGATAAAAATACCAAGTACTTTCATAAGGTAGCCAACTATAACAGGATCAGAAAACATATATGGGGAATTCAAACTGCGAATGTGGACATCATAACAAAGTAGGAGAATATAAAGGAAGCGACTGTCAATTATTTCAAAGACTTCTATAAAGCCCAGACTAATCCGATAACAACTGAACAATGGAAGCTTATTGATTCTTTCCCGTCGATGATTAATGCAGAGGAGTCAGTTTCTTTGTTCTCCCTTGTCACTATGGCTGAGTTAAAAGAAGTTTTGTTCCACTTTAAGAAAGAGAAAAAAGTATGGGACCAGATGGATGGTTCGCAGAGTTTTTTTATTTATTTCTTCGACCTAGTCGGGAAAGATCTTCTTGCTATGGTGGAGGAAACTAGAAGGCTCAGAGCTATTGCAGGAGGACTTAATTCAACCTTCCTGACACTAATACCAAAGAAAAATAACCCAAACTCCTTTGATGAGTATCAACCTATCTCTATTTGCAATCTGTGTTATAAGGTAATAACAAAAATTATTGCTAACCGTTTAAAACCCTTCTTATCGAGATCTATTTCCATCGAGAAGATGGGTTTTTTACAAGGCAGACATATTCAATATGCCATACGTACAACGCATGAGAGCCTTCATAGTATAAAAAAGAAAAGATTGAAAGCCTTTGTATTGAAACTTGATTTAAGAAAAGCCTATGATAGTATTGATTGGGACCATTTAAGAATGATACTTCTTAAAATTGGTGCGGGGATTCAAATGACAAACTGGATAATGTCTTGTGTCACTTCCCCCTCTTATGCTGTGTTAATCAATGGGGAGGCTACAAAATTCTTTAGAAGTGGCAGAGGAGTGAGGTAAGGATGCCCTCTCTCTCCATTACTTTTCATATTAGTAATGAAAGGCCTCAACATTTTACTGAAAAATAGCTCGGAGTCAGGATCCATCTCAGGTATAAAAGTTTCGAGGTTGATAAAAGTCTTACATATCTTGTTTGTGGATGATGTAATCATAATGTCTAAGGCAAGCTTAGTTGAATGGAAGGAGATATACAAACTCAAAAGCCTCTTCTGTAGAGATTCCAGTCTCACAGTCAATCATACAAAGACTACTGTCCATTATGAAGGCCTGTAAGAGGACGATTTGATCCCTTTTAAATCTTTACTTCCTTTTAATTTCTGCGCTCTATCGACTGGATTCAAATATTTGGGATATTTTCTCAGGACAAGGTCACACCGCGCATTGAATTGGGACTAGCTAGTATCCAAAATTTCAAATGAAATTAGTTTATGGTGTCACCGGTGGCTATCACTGGGAGGAAGATATATCATGGTCAAATAAGTGCTGGAAGGCCAATCGGTCTCCTAGATGTCAATGGAAGATTTGCCCTGATCAGTTTTAAAAAAGATTAGAAAAATGATCTTCAAATTTCTGTGGAATGGCCATTCTGAATCACAACACTACCATCTATGCAGTTGGGAAACTTATCCAAACCAAAAAAGAGTGGAGGCTAGGGATTTAGAAATCTCTATCTTTTCAATACAACTTTGAATACAAACTCTTTATGGAGGGTCCTAAATCATGAAAGTTTATGGCATCAGGTTATAATGGACAAATACTTGCAGAATGCTACCCTAATCAACTGGATTAGAAAGCAGTTACATTTCTTTAAAGTGACCTCAAGGATT